>JAJPUD010009844.1:0-21821 GCA_023553655.1 Myrmecobius fasciatus | reverse complement strand
TTTCTCTCAATTATATTAGGTTTTCTTTGCCTCTTCAAGTGATTTTACCTTGTTTTTACCTCCTTTTTTTTTAGATCTTATTTTACCACTTTTTCCCTCTTTTCCCCAGTATGACAACCTTTTCCCCTCTAGTTCTCTTTTTCATATTATCAAAGTAATATCTAGTTAATTATACCTCCAAACTTTGAGTATCCTCCTAGTAAAAATAAAGTTCTCAAGAGTCCTTTCCTTTTTACCTTTTTATGCATCTCTTCTGTTCTGTGTTTGGGTGTCGAATTTTTTGTTCAGATCCGGTCTTTTCATTAGAAATAGGTGAAATTCACCTATATCATTGAATGACCATCTTCTTCCCTGGAGGATAATGCTCATTCTAGCTGGATAGGTTATTCTTGGCTGTAATCCAAGTTCCTTTGCCCTTCGGAATATCTGGTTCCAAGCCCTTCGATCCTTCAGTGTGGAAGCTGACAGATCCTGTGTGATTCTAAATATTGAACCTCGGTATTTGAATTGTTTCTTTCTAGCTGCTAGCAGAATCTGTTCCTTGGTGCTATAGTCCTGAAATTTAGCCACAGTATTCCTTGGGGTCTTAATTTTGGGGTCTCTTTCAGGAGGTGATCGGTGAATTCTTTCAATGGTGATTTTTGCCCTTTGATTCTACAATCTCAGGGCAGTTTTCTTTCAGGATTTCCTGGAAGATAGTGTTTAGATTCTTTTTTTCATCATGGCTTTCAGGAAGTCCAATAATCCTTAGATTGTCTCTCCTGGATCTATTTTCCAAGTCAGTTGTTTTTCCTAGGAGATATTTCATATTTTCTTCCAATTTTTCATTTTTTTGTTTTTGTTTGACTGATTCTTGAAGTCTTAGTGAGTCATTCACTTGCATTTGTTCAATTCTTATTTTTAAAGTGTTGTTTTCTTCAGTTACCTTTTTAAGCTCCTTTTGTAACTGGACAAT
Source organism: Myrmecobius fasciatus (assembly GCA_023553655.1). Classification (NCBI taxonomy): domain Eukaryota; kingdom Metazoa; phylum Chordata; class Mammalia; order Dasyuromorphia; family Myrmecobiidae; genus Myrmecobius; species Myrmecobius fasciatus. The sequence continues at coordinate 20,866 of JAJPUD010009844.1, read as the reverse complement.
TTGTTTATTGCACTCTTTTTCCACTTCACTAATTTTTTTTTTTTGATAAATGGTGTCTTTTTCATATCTCTTTTGCAGGGCATCATATCCTTCTTGCAAGATACTGTATCCTTCTTGCACTGATTTCAGTTTATTTTCCCATTTATACTCCAGCTCTCTTTTGAGGTTCTTTATGCAATCTTCCAGAAAGGCCTTTTGAAAAGGGGACCAGTGATGGTCCTTGCTGTTTTTTTCTGGATTTTTGTCTAAAGAAACCTCTGGATCTGGGGTCGTTTCTTTGCCTTGATAAAAGCTGTTTTTGGTGAGAGCTCTCTTTTGCTTCTTCATCATTTTTTTTTAGACAGCATGGATATCTCTTTAAGGTAGGGAAAAAAAAAGCGGCGGTTGAAGACGCTTTGCCCTGGGGCACTTCGGCGAGTTGACTTAAGGTGCTGGGCCGGTGGGGGCTAGGACTAAGTCCGAATTACTCCTTAAACAAGGCAAGTCTGCCAGAACACCTGACCCCAATCAGGGCAGAGTGTCCCGAGTGCCTCAGATAAACTCCAGGTGTTTGAATTTGGAGTTTGGAGTTTGGAACTTCTGCCACGATGAGCTGTGCTGAGTCCCACCCTCACTTCCGGCCTGCACAGTTGTAGTCTATTTATCTCTCTGTCCGAGTCCGACTAACCTGATATGAAGTTATCCAGAGAGCCGTGCCCAAATATTTCTGGGTTCGTTGACTTGAAGATCAGTTCAGAGGCTTATTTTATTGTTGATTTGAGAGAAGATAGGAGGAGAGGCAGAAAGTCACCTTTTCACTCCGCCATCTTGGCTCCAAGGTTAATTTTTTTTTTTTTTGTTAAAGCTTTTTATTTGTATAACATATGTATGGGTAGTTCCCTAATATTGATCTTTACAAAGCTTTCCATTACAAATTTTACCCCCAGTCCCCTCCCCTCCCCTAGATGGCAGGAAGTCCACTACATGCTAATAATGTTGAAATGCTTGAGAAGTTATGCAAGAAAAATCCTATCTACAAGAAAAAAAAAGAATCAGAGAAAGGCAACACAATGCAAACAAATGTCAGTAGAGATCATGAAAATGTTATGTTGTAGTCCATATTTCATTTCCCTCTCTCTGGGTGTATATGGTTTTCTTCAGTGAACAACTGGAACTGGTTTGAGACAATTCTTTGTTGCAGAGAGCCATGTCCATCAGAATTGATCATCATGTAATACTGTTGTTGCTGTGTATGATGATCTCCTGGTTCTGCTCGTTTCACTCAGCATCCGTTCATGCAAGTCTCTCCAGGCCTCTCTGAAATCGTCCTGCTGGTCATTTCTTACAGAGCAATAATATTCCATAACATTCATATACCATAATTTATTCAGCCACTCTCCAATTGATGGGCATCCCTTCAGTTTCCAGTTTCTAGCCACCACAAAAAGGGCCGCCACAAACATTCTTGCACATGTGGGTCCCTTTCCCTCCTCTAAGATCTCTTTGGGATATAGGCCCAGTAGAAACACTGCTGCGTCAAAGGGTATGCACAGTTTGACAACTTTTTGGGCATAGTTCCAAGTTGCTCTCCAGAATGGTTGGATCCGTTCACAGTTCCACCAACAATGTATCAGTGTCCCAGTTTTCCCACATCCCCTCCAACATTCGTCATTTTCTTCTCCTGTCATCTTAGCCAATCTGACAGGTGTGTAGTGGTATCTCGGAGTTGTCTTAATTTGCATTTCTCTGATCAATAGTGATTTGGAGCAACTTTTCATATGACTAGAGATGGTTTTAATTTCATCATCTGAAAATTGTCTGTTCATATCCCTTGACCACTTATCTATTGAAGAGTGGCTTGAATTCTTATATATATGAGACAATTCTCTATAAATTTTAGAAATGAGGCCTTTATCAGAACCATTAAATGTAAAGATGATTTCCCAATTTGATGCTTCCCTCCTAATCTTGTCTGCATTTGTTTTGTTTGTACAGAAACTTTTTAACTTAAAATAATCAAAATTATCTATCTGGTGTTCAATTAGGAGTTCCAGGTCTTCTTTGGACATAAATTTATTCCCTCTCCACAGGTCTGAGAGATAAATTATATTATGTTCCTCTAACTTGCTTACAAAGTCCCTCTTTATATCTAGATCATGAACCCATTTAGATCTTATCTTGGTATGTGGTGTTAGGTATGGATCAAGCCCTAATTTCTTCCACACTAGTTTCCAATTTTCCCAGCAGTTTTTGCCAAATAGTGAGTATTTATCCCAAAAGCTGGGGTCTTTGGGTTTATCGAACACTAGATTGTTAAGGTTATTGCCTAGATTGTCCTGATAACCTATCCTGTGCCACTGATCGACTGCTCTATTTCTTAGTCAGTACCAAACGGTTTTGATGACCGCTGCTTTATAATATAGTTTTAGATCTGGTACAGCAAGGCCACCTTCATCTGCCTTTTTTTTCATTAATCCCCTTGAAATCCTTGACCTTTTGTTCTTCCAAATGAACTTTGCTACTATTTTTTCTAGATCTGTAAAATAATTTCTTGGGAGTTTGATTGGTATGGCACTAAATAAGTAGATTAGTTTGGGTAGTATTGTCATTTTTATTATGTTCGCTCTGCCTACCCATGAGCACTTAATATTTTTCCAATTGATTGGGTCTGATTTTATTTGTGTGGAAAGTGTCTTGTAATTTAGTTCGTATAGTTTCTGACTTTTCCTTGGCAGATAGATTCCCAAATATTTTATCCTATCATCTGCTATTTGGAATGGAATTTCTTTTTGTATCTCCTGCTGCTGAACTTTGTTGGTAATATATAAAAATGCTGATGATTTATGTGGATTAATTTTGAATCCTGCAACTTTGCTAAAGTTGTGAATTGTTTCTAGTAGTTTTTTAGTTGAGTCTCTAGGGTTCTCTAAGTATACCATCATGTCATCTGCAAAGAGTGATAATTTGGTTTCTTCATTACCTACTCTGATTCCTTTTATCTCTTTTTCTTCTCTTATTGCTAAAGCTAACATTTCTAATACAATATTAAATAGTAATGGTGACAGTGGGCAGCCTTGTTTCACTCCTGATCTTATGGGGAATGGTTTTAGTTTGTCTCCATTACATATGATGCTTGCTGATGGTTTTAAATAGATGCTGCTGATCATTTTAAGGAAAAGCCCATTTATTCCTATACTCTCTAGTGTTTTTAATAGGAAAGGGTGTTGGATTTTATCAAATGCTTTTTCTGCATCTATTGAGATAATCATATGGTTTTTGTTAATTTGGTTATTAATATAATTAATTATGCTGATAGTTTTCCTAATATTGAACCAGCCCTGCATCCCTGGTATAAATCCTACTTGGTCATAGTGTACTATCCTGGGGATGACTTTCTGTAATCTCATTGCTAATATCTTATTTAAAATTTTTGCATCAATATTCATTAGGGAAATTGGTCTATAGTTTTCTTTCTCAGTTTTTACCCTACCAGGTTTAGCTATCAGCACCATATCGGTCTCATAGAAGGATTCTGGCAGTATACCTTCTGTCCCTATTTTCTCAAATAGTTTGTGTAGTATTGGAATCAATTGTTCTTTGAATGTTTGGTAGAATTCACATGTAAATCCATCTGGCCCTGGAGATTTTTTCTTAGGGAGTTGGTTAATGGCTTGTTCTATTTCTTTTTCTGATATGGGGCTATTTAAATAATTTATATCCTCTTCTGATAACCTGGGCAATCTATATTTTTGTAGATATTCCTCCATTTCATTTAGATTATCAAACTTACTGGCATAAAGTTGGGCAAAATAACTCCTAATTATTGCTCTAATTTCCTCTTCATTGGAGGAAAGTTCTCCCTTATCATTCTTGAGACTAACAATTTGATTTTCCTCTCTCCTTTTTCTTATCAAATTAACTAAAGGCTTATCTATTTTGTTGGTTTTTTCATAGAACCAACTCTTAGTTTTATTTATTAACTCAATAGTTTTCTTGTTTTCGATTTTATTAATTTCTCCTTTTACTTTTAGAATTTCCAATTTGGTATTTAATTGAGGGTTTTTAATTTGTTCTTTTTCTAGTTTTTTTAATAATAAGCCCAATTCATTGATCTTTTCTTTCTCTATTTTATGCAAGTAAGCATCTAGAGATATAAAATTACCCCTTATAACAGCTTTGGCCGTATCCCACAAATTTTGGTATGTTGTCTCCTTATTGTCATTCTCCTGGATGAAATTATTGATTGTGTCTATGATTTGCTCTTTCACCCATTCATTCTTCAGGATTAGATTATTTAATTTCCAATTACCTTTTGGTTTATTTTCTCCTGGACTTATATTGCATGTGATTTTTATTGCATCATGATCTGAAAAGGATGCATTTACTATTTCTGCCTTTCTGCATTTGATTTTAAGGTTTTTATGCCCTAATACGTGGTCAATTTTTGTATAGGTTCCATGGACTGCTGAGAAAAAAGAAAACTCTCTACTGTCTCCATTCAACTTTCTCCATAGATCTATCATACCTAACTTTTCTAACAATTGGTTTATCTCCCTAGTTTCTTTCTTGTTTATTTTGTAGTTTGATTTATCTAATTCTGAGAGAGCAAGGTTGAGATCCCCCACTAGTATCGTTTGGCTGTCTATTTCTTCTTGCATCTCTCTTAATTTCTCCCCTAGGAATTTGTGTGCTATTGCACTTGGTGCATATATATTTAATATAGATATTGCTACATTATCTATGGTACCCTTTAATAGAATATAGTTTCCTTCCTTATCTCTTTTGATTAGATCTATCTTGGCTTTTACTTGATCTGAGATAAGGATTGCTACCCCTGCTTTTTTTTGTTCACCTGAAGCATAATATTTTCTGCTCCAGCCGTTTACCTTCATTCTATATGTGTCACTATGTTTTAAATGTGTTTCTTGTAGACAACATATTGTGGGATTCTGGTTTTTAATCCAGTCTGCTATCCGCTTCCGCTTTATGGGAGAGTTCATCCCATTCACATTCACAGTTAGAATAACTAATTCTTTATTTCCTGCCATCTTATTTACCCTCGTTATGTTTTCCCCTTTCCTTTCCCCTTTCTCCCTTCCCCCCTCCTCAGTACTTTGCTTTTGATGACCCCTCCCCCAAACAATACTCCCCTTTCCTTTCCCCTTTTTCCCTTCCCCCCTCCTCAGTACTTTGCTTTTGATGACCCCCTCCCCCAAACAATACTTCACCCTTTAGATCCCCTCCCCCTGTTTTTATTCCTTTCCTCTGATTCTTCTATTTTCCCTTCTATTAGTTTGTCCCTTACTTTTCCTCCTTTTCCTCCCACTTCCCTCTAGCAACAGACAAGTTTCTATGTGAAATCAAATGTCTGATATACACTTTTAGAGCCCAACCTGATGAGAGTAAAATTTACACAGTGCTCATCTCCCTCCCCTCTTTCTCTCAATTATATTAGGTTTTCTTTGCATCTTCAAGTGATTTTAACCTTGTTTTTACCTCCTTTTTTTTTTAGATCTTATTTTACCACTTTTTCCCTCTTTTCCCCAGTATGACAACATTTTCCCCTCTAGTTCTCTTTTTCATATTATCAAAGTAATATCTAGTTAATTATACCCCCAAACTTTGAGTATCTCCCTAGTAGCAATAAAGTTCTCAAGAGACCTTTCCTTTTTACCTTTTTATGCATCTCTTCTGTTCTGTGTTTGGGTGTCGAATTTTTTGTTCAGATCTGGTCTTTTCATTAGAAATAGGTGAAATTCACCTATATCATTGAATGACCATCTTCTTCCCTGGAGGATAATGCTCATTCTAGCTGGATAGGTTATTCTTGGCTGTAATCCAAGTTCCTTTGCCCTTCGGAATATCTGGTTCCATGCCCTTCGATCCTTCAGTGTGGAAGCTGACAAATCCTGTGTGATTCTAATTATTGAACCTCGGTATTTGAATTGTTTCTTTCTAGCTGCCAGCAGAATCTGTTCCTTGGTGCTATAGTCCTGAAATTTAGCCACGATATTCCTTGGGGTCTTAATTTTGGGGTCTCTTTCAGGAGGTGATCGGTGAATTCTTTCGATGTTGATTTTGCCCTTTGATTCTACAATCTCAGGGCAGTTTTCTTTCAGGATTTCCTGGAAGATAGTGTTTAGATTCTTTTTTTCATCATGGCTTTCAGGAAGTCCAATAATCCTTAGATTGTCTCTCCTAGATCTATTTTCCAAGTCAGTTGTTTTTCCTAGGAGATATTTCATATTTTCTTCTAATTTTTCATTTTTTTGTTTTTGTTTGACTGATTCTTCAAGTCTTAGTGAGTCATTCACTTGCATTTGTTCAATTCTTATTTTTAAAGTGTTGTTTTCTTCAGTTACCTTTTTAAGCTCCTTTTGTAACTGGCCAATTTGTTCCTTGCACTCTTTTTCCACTTCACTAATTTTATTTTTTAATAAATTGGTGTCTTTTTCATATCTCTTTCGCAGGGCATCATATCCTTCTTGCACTGATTTCAGTTTATTTTCCCATTTATCCTCCAGCTCTCTTTTGAGGTTCTTTATGCAGTCTTCCAGAAAGGCCTTTTGAAAAGGGGACCAGTGATGGTCCTGGCTGATGTTCTCTGGATTTTTGTCTAAAGGAACCTCTGGCTCTGCGGTCGTTTCTTTGCCTTGATAAAAGCTGTCTATGGTGAGAGCTCTCTTTTGCTTCTTCATCATATTTTTTTTTTTTTTAGACAGTGTGGATATCTCTTTAAGGTAGGGGAAAAAAAAGCGGCGGCTGCAAAAAGCTTTGCCCTGGGGCACTTCGGCGAGTTGACTTAAGGTGCTGGGCCGGTGGGGGCTAGGATTAAGTCCGAATTACTCCTTAAACAAGGCAAGTCTGCCAGAACACCTGTCCCCAATCAGGGCAGAGTGTCCCGGGTGCCTCAGATAAGCTCCAGGTGTTTGGAATTTGGAGTTTGGAGTTTGGAATTTCTTCCACCATGAGCCGAGCTGAGTCCCACCCTCACTTCCGGCCTGCACAGTTGTCGTCTATTTATCTCTCTGTCCGAGTCCGACTAACCTGATATGAAGTTATCCAGAGAGCTGTGCCCAAATATTTCTGAGTTCGTTGACTTGAAGATCAGTTCGGAGGCTTATTTTATTGTTGATTTGAGAGAAGATCGGAGGAGAGGCAGAAAGTCACCTTTTCACTCCGCCATCTTGGCTCCGCCCCTCCCAGGTTAATTTTTTTAAAAGAAGGATTAAGTCTGAACCCTATAGGCTTAAAATCAACAAATGTATTTTCAATTTAGATTATACAGATTGAGTATAACCTGAACCTTTTATGTCAAGAAGAAGTCAGAACAAAACCTATGTGAGCTAGGGGGAGTGGATCAGTAGAAAATATCAGTGGGACAAAGAGTGTTTTGCATGTATTATTGTTTGTAGATATATATGGATAAGGATGGTCATCACTAGCTATTGATTTTAAACCTGAATATGCCATGAAATCCGAATTTTCTATCCCTGGCTTGCTCACTGCTTCTGATGGTCATTCTAAGCTTCAGTTAATATTATTGTGGGTGGTACTTACAATATCTAGTTAACCATCATACTACACTCCTCATTTCTTGTTGCATTTATCCTAGTTCTCCTTTTAGGGTTAGCATGTCCCCTGACTCATATCATCATCATCTACTTTGGCAGAAGATTCCAGAGGTGTTAGTATGAATAAGAATCGGTGCAGAGAATCAAAGAAGTGAATACCAACAATCTTTTTGGAGCTGTTTGCTACAGAATTCCTAGACCCTCTTTTTCCTCCAGTGAATTCAGTAATCCTCATTTTTACTGATTTTGGGATTACAAAGCACTTTTGCATACATTATCTCATTTGCACCTTTTCTAGGCACTTTAATTCTAATTTCTATTTGTTTGGTTTCTTTGAACCTCAATTTTTAATTTGTAGAAAAATGCATGACAGTAGTTGTTGTAACCTACTTTAAAGAGTTAGTGTGAAGAAAATTATTTGTAAACTTTAAAGTGTTATACAGTTATTATCATTGTGTACCTAGTTTGTCATCTCTCAGTTTCTACGCTCCTTGAGAGCAAAAGGCAATGGTTAATTAAAATTATTATTTATTAAATATAAATTAAAATTATTTAATACTACTTGTACTTTATACCACTTGATTAATTTGAATTATTTTCAGAACAATGTGAGTCACCTGGAGCATGCCTATAGTCCTTGCTTTTGGGAAGGCTGAGGCTGCATGGATCTCTTAAATTTAGGAGTTCTGAGCTACAAAAGAGCTAACAACAATTTGGTGCTTATACCAATTCCAGTGGGAGAAGAACTCCTGGCCAGGAGGCTGCCTAAGGGGAGATGAATTGGCCCATGTGAGAAAAAAGGGAGCAGGCTAAAAAGCTTTTATCCCATTCAGCACTGTGATCAGCTCCTGGTTGGCCTCTGTACTTCCAACCTGAGTGGGATAAGTAGACCCAGTTGAGAGGAAGTAAAGAAGAAATAAAGCAAATAAGAGAACAAGCAATAAAAAAATGAAGGAAGAAAGAACTGGAAAGAAGGGGAAAAGAAAAGAAAAAAGAGAACAATATGAGTTATGGAGAACAAGTATTATTAACCTCACTTTTCAGAGGAGGAAATCGAAGCTTACAGTAGTGAAATGATTTGCTGAAGGCCAAAGAATTTTACAGCTGTCAGACACCATCTGGTCTTTCCAGCTCCTACATTTTAAATATAATGGAACTGAGTTCTCAAGAGAGAAAGTTACTTCTTTGAAGTCCACTCAAAGAAGTAAGCTGCATAGCTTATATTTAAGCTTATGTCCCTTGATTCTTTCTAGATTCAAAATGTGTTGAATTAGAGAGAATGCTACCTCTTTGTGAGTACTGCCCATATTTCGTGTCAGCTATGTCTCAGAGTAGTTAGAATGTGGAAGATCTGAGTTCAAATATTGCCATGTTTCCTTACTTCTTGTATGATTCTGGGCTACTCATTTGACCCCTCTCAGACTCAGTCTCCTCATCTATAAAATAGGAATAACTATAGACAGTGCACCATAGGGTTATTGTGAGGAACAAATGTGTTAAAAGATGTAGAATACTTTGCAGTTTAACGCATCTCTCATCCATTTTTACCTTCAAATCTCTAATACTATGGCCCTAAATAGGAAGCCTGGAGAAATTATGCTGTTTTACTGTCCAGAAAGAGATCCAGTAAAGAAGACCCTTAGTACCTTTATAATTCTATCCTTAATATTTGTCTTATCCTCTGTTTTTTGAACACACTCCCTACTCTACTTCCTCTCTCCATATGTATAATTTGTATGTCTATAAATGTTACTTAACATATATAACATAACAAAATTTTATAACATTTTATACTTTTCTTTTTTAAATATTACTTTTTTATTTCATTAAATATCTCCCAATTTTTAAATAGTTATTTAATTTTTTTTTGAGTTCAACATTCGACCCCTCCTTGAGAAGGCAAGCAATTTGTTATCAATTATACATGTTATCAATTATACAAGTTGCAAAAAAAGAACAACCAAAATAAACCAATGAAAGTAAAGTTTTTTTTAAGTATCTTTCAATGTGTATTAAAAATTCATCAATTCTGTCTCTGGTGATGGATAGCATTCATCTTGGGTCCTTTGGACTTGTCTTGGGTCATTGTCTTGATTAGAACAGCTAAGTTTTTCATAGTTTATCTTGTTTACAATATTGTTGTTAGTATGTACAATGTTTTCCTGGTTCTGATAATTTTGCTTTGTATCAATTTATGTAAATCTTTCTACGTTTTTCTGAAACCATCCTTCTCATCATTTTTTATAGTTCATTAATATTCCATTTCAGTCACATGCCATAACTCATTCAGTCATTCCCTAATTGATGAGCATTTCCTTGATGTCCAATTTTTTGGTCTCCACAAAAATAGCTGCTATAAATAATTTTGTATAAATAGCTACTTTTCCCTGTAATTTGACTTTTTTGGGGGTATAGAGATCCTGCATACATATACTTATATCTGTACATGTTGTCTCTCTCTCCCAAAAGGATGTGAGCACCCTGAGGGCAGGGACCATTTGATGTTTACGCCTATATCCTTAACTACCTAGCAAATAGTAGGCACTTAATAAATTCTTAGTGATTGATTAACATGTAATCTCATGTTATATTCCCCAAATCTCATTTTATATTCATTTATGTATAGTAAATAGGACAGTTATTCCTATTTTATAGCTGAGAAAACCCAGATTGAGAAAGGACCAGTGACTTGCCAAAACTCTACTTACTACATTATTATTGATGGAGCTGAGCTTAAAACCATGTTTTTCTCCCTTCTAGTTTAATTATTTTTACCCCAAACTGTATTGTGATCTCTATAAGAAAATGAGGCCTCCTTCCTGTCCTGCGCTCCCTCCCTCAACTAAACAAACCTCTTCTGATATTGGAAATTGAGTTTTCACTTGCTGAATAGCAGTAAATTTGTAGTTCCTGTCCTGCTAGTATTGCCAATAATGTATTTCTTTGTAAAGTGCTTTACTGTGTTTTGTGCATAAAAAGGATCCTTTGCTAAGCCAGATTCTATTCTTTGAATGTCACAACTAACCCTAAAGTATAACATATTATAAAAGGGAAAGAAAAGAAACATAAGCAATGGTTTAAAGGGAACAAATAATACACACAAAAGTGGGAAAATGCTGAGAGCATTATAGTTAATAGAAATAATCGCAAAAAAGAATATTTTCTACTACGATGGAGTCTAAAAATTTGTATTCACAAGATTATTGAAAGGCAGGAGAGGTGTAATTGTTAGGAAGCTAATCTTGAAGCTAGTGAGACCTGGGTTCAAGTGCTTCCTTTGACATATTCTGGCTAAGTCACAATTTTCCAAGGTTCTAAGAAACTCTCCTAAAATTCTAAGCTATCAAGAAGGTTTAGAACTGTGTTAGTAGAGAGTTACTTTATTTGGAACTTCCCTATATAAATGAAATCATAGGTTCATTCCCTAATCCCACTTCAATTAAATTAGCCATTAGTTGTACCACACTGTGTTTTGGCTCACTGTGAGAACCTGTTTTCTGAAAGGAAATCCAATATAAAGGTTATAACTTACTGTAATTATTTGTTCAGTCCTTAGAAGCTCTAAGTTCATGAGTTCTATAATACTCATTGTGGATAGCTGTCTTTTTCTTTAAAGAGCTGTTTTTCTTAGATGTGTTTAAATTTTTATAGGAGAAATTTAAACTCTGATTTTTCTTTTCACTAGATCACAATGCGAACCTTTGTGACAGTTTTTAGTGAGGTCTTAAAAGTTTTCTAATTTCATTTAGTCAGCAAACTTAGTGTCCATATTTTGTCAGACACTGATTAAAAGGATGGGACTAAAAAAAAAAAACACCCTCCTAAACAAATAAAACTCCCCCATATGAGACAGAGACATATAACTTTTCTTTTCCTAGGATAAGATAGTTTTTATCTTATTCTGAACTGAGCTACTTGTCTTATTCTCAAGAGAAAGGCAAGATAGTCTAATGAAGTTCTGTCATTTGGAATAGCTGAAAGCTAGCTACACATGTTATATTGCAGAATGCTTTTGATTCAGAACTCAATTAAATTTTTATGACTCTTTAGCTCCAGAATGCCTTCAGATATTTGTCTTCCCACTCTCTATCTCATTGTTCCCACGTAATTAATGACCTTTGCTGTTTTCAGGGAGAAATACCTTTCCAGTGCTAACTTATTTACTATCTCTTTGGGGGTCATGATTTTTGCCAAACTCCCAAATGTCTTTCAATACTGTATTACCCAGCACGTTTTAGAGTAGCAGTAAATATTAGTAATATTTCAACTTGGATCACTTTTCTTTTTTTTTTTTTTTTTTGCAACGGTGAAAATCTTCTAGGTTCTGGACACCAAATTTTAGTTTTGTCCCATGGTTCTATGAATCCAATTTTAAAAAGCCTGTCTAGAAACAACCTTACTAACATATATGTGAATATAATACTAACAGCTGTTTTTTAAAATACAGCATTCCATACCCATAGTATATCTCTACTCTGGAGTCAGTGTTGGTCATTATAATTTTACAGAAGTGTTTTAATTATTTTGTTAATCTTTTTATCTACCTTATTTAGTCATTGTGTTTGTACTTTGCCTAGTTTCACTTATTTTACTTTGTGTCAGAACATGCAATCTCATATTTTTTTGTACTCATATATTGCTGGTATTTCTTTGTTTTTCTCTAATTTTTAGTACAATGATAATATTTCATTGCATTTATGTATCACATTTATTTATTTTAGCTATTCCACAATTGATGATTTTTTGCTTTTAGTCCTTTCTATTACAAAAATTTTATTATAAATATTAAAGTGTTTATGGAACCTTTCTTTTTTGTATCACTGACCTCTTTGGGCTATATGCCTCATACTCAAATCAAAGAGTTTGGTTTTATATATATATATATATATACATATACATATATATATATATATATATTGTCACTTAGCATCATTATAGATTGCTTTCCAAAATGTTGGGACCAATTAACAAGTCCTCTAAAACTATACTAAGATACTAATCTTTCCATAGTCATTCCAACACTATCTATCTTCACTTTTTGTCATTTTTGACATTCAGCTGAATTTGAGATAAGGCCTCAGAGTTGCTTTGATTTAAATTTCTTTTCTTATTAAGGGTTAGGAATAATCTTTCATATGACTATTAATAGTTTACAATTCATTTTTTAAAATTTTTTTTATTTTACTTTTTTATAAATTTGCAAAACATATGTATGGTTAATTCTTTTTTTTTCTTTTAATAAAGCTTTTTATTTACAAAACATATGAGTGATTTTTCTACATTGACCTTTGCAAAAACTTTTTTTTCCCAAGCTTTTCCCCTCCTTCCCCCCACCCCTCACCCCTAGATGACAGGTAATCTAATACATGCTAGATAGGATAAATTATATGACAAATACAATACATGTATACATATCTATACAGTTATCTTACTGCACAAGAAACATCAGATCTAGAAAGAGAAGAAGAAAAAAACAACCTAAGAAGGAAAACAAAATGCATGGGAATATTCATAGAAAGTGTTAAACTGCTGTGTTGTGGTTCACACTCAGTTCCCACAGGCCTCTCTCTGGACGTATATGACTATGTTCATCGCTGAATAATAGGAACTGGTTTGAATCACATCATTGTTGAAGAGAACCATGTCCATCAGAATTGATCATCATATAGTCTTGTTGCTGTGTATAATGTTCTCCTGGTTCTGCTGATTTCACTCAGCATCAGTTCATGCAAGTCTCTCCAGGCCTCTCTGAAATCCTCCTGTCGGTCATTTCTTACAGAGCAATAATATTCCATAACATTCATATACCATAATTTATTCAGCCATTCTCCAATTGATGGGCATCCTTTCAATTTCCAGTTTCTTGCCACTACAAAAAGGGCTGCCACAAACATTTTTGCACATGTGGGTCCCTTTCCTTCCTTTAAAATCTCTTTGGGATATAGGCCCAGTAGAAACACTGCTGGGTCAAAGGGTATGCACAGCTTGATAACTTTTTGAGCATAGTTCCAAATTGCTCTCCAGAATGGTTGGATCCGTTCACAGTTCCACCAACAATGTATCAGTGTCCCAGTTTTCCCACATCCCCTCCAACAGTTATCATTATCATTTCCTGTCATTTTAGCCAATCTGACAGGTGTGTAGTGGTATCTCAGAGTTGTCTTAATTTGCATTTCTCTGATCAGTAGTGACTTGGAGCACCTTTTCATGTGACCAGAAATAGTTTCAATTTCTTCGTCTGAAAATTGTCTGTTCATATCTTTTGACTATTTATCAATTGGAGAATGGCTTGAATTCTTATATATTTGAGTCAATTCTCTATATATTTTAGAAATGAGGCCTTTATCAGAACCTTTGAATGTAAAAATATTTTCCCAGTTTACTGCTACCCTTCTAATCTTGTCTGCATTCATTTTGTTTTACAATTCATTTTTAAAAGAATTGGTTGCTTATATCCTTTACACATTTATCTATTGGGGAGCGATTTTTTATTTTATACATTTGTGTTGGTTCAGATGTAAATATTTTCCCCCACTTGACCATTTCTCTTCTTAACTTAATTGTATTGATTTTGTTCAAACTTTTTGTCACCCAATTTTATCTCAATAAAATTATGTATTTTATCATTGTAATCATCTTTATTCCTTTTTTTTGGAAATTCATAGTTATGAAAATTACTTCAATTGATTATCTTTTTAAAAAATTCAACTTTATTTTTTTTCTTTTTCTTTTTTTATTAAAGCTTTTTATTTACAAAACATGTATGGGTAATTTTTTTCTTTTCTTTTTTTTTTGTGAGGCAATTGGAGTTAAATGACTTGCCCAGGGTCACACAGCTAGGAAGTGTTAAGTGTCTGAGGCTGCATTTGAACTCAGGTTCTCCTGACTTCAGGGCTCGTGCTCTATCCACTGCACCAACTAGCTGCCCCCATGGGCAATTTTTCAACATTGACCCTTGCAAAACCTTGTGTTCCAAATTTTCCCCTCCTTCCCCTCACCCCTTTCCCTAGATGACAGTTAATCCAATACATGTTAAACATGTTGAAATATATGTTAAATCCAATATATGGGCACATATACACAGTTATCTTGCTGCACAAGATAACCCTAACTTGATTATCTTTTAATAATAAATGTCTATACATATCATATTTTTATTATCTTTTAATAATAAATGTCTATACATATCATATTTTTATTTTATACTATGTACATTTTCTTCTGTATACCTCCTCTTCTTTTTTTCAGAGAGCAAGCCTATGTAATAAAGCTTAAAAAAATTAAGAACAGAAGAAGAAAAAACAATTCAGCAAACAATTCGACTCATTAAAAAAGTCTAATGTCTAATGTGAGGTTCCATACCAATGATCTCCCAACTCTTTTAAGAGCCCTTGGAGATGAGAAGAAGAGTCTTCTCATATCTTTTCTTTGAGCTTATGGTGATTATTATAATTTAACAGAATGCAGTGTTCTTTTGTTTTGTTTTCCTGATTTTCTGTCATTCTCTCAATGAAAACATATTATTTAATCTAGTTCTGTCTATTTCATTCTCTATCAGTTCACATCCATTTTTCTATGCTTTTCTATAATTACCATTTCTTACAGTATAGCAATAATCTACTACTTTAATATATCTCAACTTTAATTCTCTAATTACTGGGCATCTGCTTTGTTGTGACTTTTTTGTAATCACAAAAGTGCAATTAAAATATTTTGGTATAATTGATTGCTTTCCTTTTATTATTGACCTCCTTGATCAATAAGCCTAGTCTCTGGGTCAAACAGGATGGAAATTTTAGTAGCTTTATTTGCATAATTAAAATTTGCTTTTCAAAATGGTTGAACTGATTCAGAGTTTTCCACAATCTCTTCAACATTAACTATTGCCATCTTTTGTCTTTTTTTTTTTTAAATTTGCTGGGTGTGAGGTGAAACCTACTGATTATTTTGGTTTACATTTCTTT
The DNA here is from genome assembly GCA_023553655.1 of Myrmecobius fasciatus. NCBI lineage: Eukaryota > Metazoa > Chordata > Mammalia > Dasyuromorphia > Myrmecobiidae > Myrmecobius > Myrmecobius fasciatus. The sequence goes on along the minus strand of JAJPUD010009844.1, from coordinate 5,349 downwards.
TATTCTGAACCTTCTTTTATGTGGCTGTTAATAGTTTGCTTTTCTTTGGGGAACTATTTGTTAATGACCATTGACCTATGGAGGAATAACTTAGTTTTATGTGTCTCTATTATCTATCTATCCATCTATCTACTTATCTATCTTCTATGTATATATGTATGTAACATCCATCCATCTATCTATCTAATCTATATATGTCTATTGGTCTATCTATCTGTCTATTACTCTCTCATCTATATATCTTAAATATCTGATCATTAATGATTTATCTTCTAATTTTATTTTAATTTTTTGGCTTTTAACAGTTAGGTCACACAGTCATATTGAGCCTATAATGGAATGTAAGTAGTTTATCTGAACCAAATTTCTGTCAAAACTTTCCTGGAAATTCATATCAAATAAGGAATTCTTGTCCAAGTAATTTTTATTTTATGATATTAATTTCTAGTCAATTGAGTTTAGTTACTCATGTTTATTCCTTGTCTAGTTTGCTTTATAGATTTACTTTTCTATTTTTTAGCCATCATTGAATTATTTTGAGCATTATTAATTTATAGTTAATTCAGGATCTAAACATTGATATTATGCCTCCATCCCTAATTTTATATTATTTACCTTGACATTTTTTATTTGTCCAAATGAATAATTCTATATTACTTGTTTAACACATTCATTTTGAAGTAAAATTGCTGTGGAATTGAATAGAGATAGGTCTAGACCTATGATTTCAATGATATAGGGAGCTATTACCACTCTGTCACTCCAGAAATAAAAAAAGAAGTTTAAGGTTAAGGCCCAATTTTTAAAATTCTTCCTTGTTTAATTGGTTGTAGTGAACAAAAAAAAATCTAATCACTAAATATCTAGTCTACTGGTGATTTGTCTTTCCTCTAGGCTATTTCTTCAGTAATAGAATCAGTCAATTTAGACATGGATTCCAGTTCCTTAAAGATATTATAAGCAATGCAACAATATCAATACTAAACACATTTTTACCAAATGGCATGACATCCAATTTCATTGAGGAATTGTAAAAATATATATTTAGTTTTACTTTAATAATAGGAGACTTAAATGTTTCTCACTCTGAGATGAACAACTGTTAAAGAAAGGAAAAGGAAAAAAAAATACAACTAAAGAAACTGCTGGAAAATTTAGGAAAGAAATATTTGTGATGTTTGGGAATGGCAACACTGAAGAATATAATATATTTCAGTACAACATATCATCTTTATAAAAATAAATCATGTGAAGTGCACAAAGATTAATAAATGATTGTAAGAAAGATAAATTATTTTATAAATCACAACTCAACAATAATTATTATTAATACAAGAAGAATAAGCAAAGCATATACATGTAATTGAATGCAATAATGACAATAGAAACAATAGTTATGCAGAAAAATTAGACAACATATCAACATTTTGGGGACTCAGCTAACGTAGTTCTTTGATGAAAAATTAGATCTTTGAAAACACATATTGACAAAATAGAAAAAGAGGATTACTGAATTGAATATGCAAATTTAAAAAATGAGAAAATCAACAAAATAACAAAAAGGGAACATTTTGAAATTTCGTGGAGAAATAAATTACAACACAAAAAATAAGTACTGATAAAACAGTAAAGACTGTTTTCTTTGAAAAAAATAGGAAAATTGATAAATTTTTAGCTCATTTGCTTAAAAAGAAGGAAATTTAATAAATAAAAATGAACAGATAAAACAAAAAATACACCAGTATAAATAAAAAAGAATGATTAAAATAAATTATGGATTATTATTAGCTAATGCCGTGAGTAACTTATGGATCCATATTCCAAGACCTAGGCTGATTATATTTCCTTTTTTTATAGTTGTAGGAGGCATACCTGAATGGTTGGAGTATTTTTTCTCTAATATTATCAGATTGATCCAGCATTTTGGATGTTTTACCCCAATTATTAGTTATTAGTAAATTATATTTCACTCAATTAAAAAAAACTGAGTGAGGTATTTAAACAATTAGTATCATTTATAATTTACACAGGGACATTTACTTCAAAGATATAACAATAACAAAAACACGTAAGGGCACTTATACTCTTATGACACCATAGTCTCCTAGAAGAGTGGATCCAGGCTTAATAGAGTTTCTAAACAGCATTTATAGAACCTAATTCATGTCTAAAAGTAGAATTGCTGACATACGAGTTTTCATTTTAATTACTCTTACTCTGGGTCCTGAAGATTTCTCCAGCATTTCAGGACATTGATACTGGCTATCTTCAAAACTTGATAAAGACTCCTGCATGGCTCATGATTCTGAGCTTTGTAACCTCCAATCTATTAAATTACTTAAAATGAAAGAACAAACCCTAAGGTACTCAAAGAATCATGTTCCATAGACCCAGGGCCACTCGTAAACCTTGAAGTCTTGAGATTCTCATCATTTTAATTTATGTTATATTTAGGTTGAAGTTCAAATCTTATTATTCCTTTAATCAACTCTAATGGTTTTGCTTTGCCTCCAGGATAAAATATAAACTTCTCTGTTTAGCTTTTAATGCCCGACGAAGCCCACTTTAGCTTTCTTAACTCACTGGGCATTCCTCTCATCCTTTCCTCTGTTATCCACTCAAACTGGTCTTGCTCTTGCACTAGATCTTCTCCCAATGCTTAGAATTCCCTCCTTTCCTATCTCTGTCTCAAAGAGTTTCTCTATTTGTTCAAGATGCATCTCAAGCATCATCTTCTGCCAGAACATTTTTTTTCATTTGTTCATTCCTTGGCTCTTTCTCCCAAATGACCATGTATTTAACTTCTTTGTATATAATAATGTTTATGAACTTTATATTAGTGTTGTCTGTATTTTTGCTATATACCCATCTCACTTAGAATATAAACTGCTTTCAAGTGGTTATTGTTTCATTCTTTGTTCTTATATCTCTAGTCCCTAGCAGAGTGTCTGGTACATTACAAATACTTAAACCTGTTGATTGTTTGACCATACAAACTGTTTTCAAAAACTGAGAAATAAAAAAAATCTTCTAAACTGTTTTCTTTTTTTTTGACCAAAATTAAATTAATTTTTTGTGTGTTCACCATTAGAGTTCTTTTTAAAAATAATAACTTTTTATTTTCAAAATACATGCAAAGATAGTTTTCAACATTCATCCTTGCAAAACCTTGTGTACCAATTTTTTTCTTTCCCTTTCCCTTTCCCCCATCCCTTCCCTAGAGAGCAAGCAATCCAATATATGTTAAATATGTGCAATTCTTTTATAAATATTTGCACAATTATAATGTTACATAAAAAAATCAGATCAAAAAGGAAAAAATGGGAATAAAAACAAAACGAGAAAATACTATGTTGTGATCCACACTGAACCGCTCTCTTTTTGGATGCAGATGGCTCTCTCTATCACATCTATTGTAATTGACTTGAATCACCTCATTGTTGAAGAACCAGGCCATCAGATTGATTGTTGCATAATTTTTGTTGTTGCTGGGTATAATGTTCTCTTGATTCTACTCACTTCACTTAACATCAGTTCATGTAACTCTCTCCAGGCTTTTCTGAAAATCATCCTGCTGATTGTTTCTTATAGAACAATAATGTTCCATTATATCCACATAACATAATTTATTCAGCCATTCTCCAACTGATGGGCATCCACTCAGTTTCCAATTTCTTGCCACTACAAAAAGGGCTGCTACAAACATTTTTGCAATATGCATCCTTTTCCCCTTTTTTATGATCTCTTTGGGATACAGAGCCAGTAAAGACACTGTTGGATCAAAGGGTATGCACATAAACTGTTTTCTTAAAGAAAAAAAAAAGTTGATTTCTTAAACTAGGAAAAAATAAAATGAAGAAATATCCTTTGTGGATATTGACTCAGCAATTTTAAATAAAATCCTGGCCAAAAAGACTAAAATCATCTATCAAAAAATTATTCACTATGATCAAATTGGATTTATCATAGATATGGAAGAATGGTTCAGCTTTAAGAAAACCATTAATCATATGAAAAATAAACAAAAAATAATCTCCAAATGACTATATCAGTATTTGGAAAAATGGTTTTGGCAAAATATTATACTCATTTATGATTAACAAATACAATCTACAAAACACAAATATACAAGTTATCAATAAGCATTTATTAAGAACCCACTGTATTGAAGGCACTGTACTAAGCACTGGAGATGGGAAGAAAAGCTAAGGCTAGGACCTATTTTCTTTTTCTTTTTTTTTTGTTGTTTTTTTATATATATATTTTTTAATTTTATTTTATTTGCATAACATATGTGTGGGTAATTCTTCAACAATAACCCTTACATAGCTTTCCGTTACAAATTTTTCCCCCCAACTCCCCACCCCTCCCCTAGATGGCAGGATATCCACTACATGTTAATTATGTTAAAATATTGGCAAATCGAATATATGTATACATATTTCCAAACTTATCATTGGTGTGCAAGAAAAATCTTATCTACACAAATGATATATCAGATAAAGGAAACACAATGTAAGCAAACATCAATCAAGGAGTATGAGAATGTTATGTTGTGGTCCACATTTCACATCCCTCTCTCTGGGTGTATATGGCTTTCTTCAGTGAACAATTGGAGGTGGTTTGAAACATTTCATTGTTGAAGAGAGCCATGTCCATCAGAATTAATTGTCATATAGTACTGTTGTTGCCGTGTATAATGATCTCCTGGTTCTGCTCATTTCACTCAGCATCAGTTCATGTAAGTCTCTCCAGGCCTCTCTGAAATCATCTTGCTGGTCATTTCTTACAGAACAATAATATTCCATAATATTCATATACCATAATTTATTCAGCCATTCTCCAATTGAAGGGCATCTATTCAATTTCCAGTTTCTAGCCACTACAAAAAGGGCTGCCACAAACATTCTTGCACATGTGGGGCCTTTTCCTTCCTTTATGATTTCTTTGGGATATAAGCCCAGTAGAAATGCTGCTGGGTCAAAGGGTATGCACAGTTTGATAACTTTTTGAGCATAGCTCCAAATTGTTCTCCAGAATGGCTGTATCCATTCACAGCTCCACCAACAATGCATGAGTGTCCCAGCCCTCCCACAACCCCTCCAACATTCATCATTAACTTTTCCTGTCATTTTAGTCAATCTGACAGGTGTGAAGTGGTACCTCAGGGTTGTCTTGATTTGCATTTCTCTGATCAACAGTGATTTGGAGCACCTTTTCATATGACTATAAATAGTTTAATTTCATCCTCTGAAAATTGTCTGTTCATATCCTTTGACCATTTATTGATTGGAGAATGGCTTGAATTTTTATAAATATGAGACAATTCTCTATATATTTTAGAGATGA
>JAJPUD010009843.1:0-69694 GCA_023553655.1 Myrmecobius fasciatus | reverse complement strand
CAGTAGTAGGAAGGAAAAAAGGAGGTATGGAGGACAGTCATGAAATACCTAGAACTAACAGATGGTGTCTCTTGTTCATGTAATAGTCAATCTCATTGGCTCAAAAATTATTTTCTAGGGATAAAGGTGTAAGGAGAATGGAAAAATGTGAAGAGGATAGGATATGAAGGATTCTAAATGACTTATCGTTTTGTATTTCAACCTCAAGGCAATTGGGCTTTAGAAGGGGTCTCAATATAATCATATTGACATTTTAGGAAAATCATTTTAGTGGAGGAATGGAGAAGGGATTAAAGTAGGGATAGACTTGAAGCAGGAAGACTTACCTTTGGTATGCTGTTTTCTCTTTTTTCTAAGAGGACCAATAACTTCATGGCTGATGTCTTTACTTGTATGTGAAACTGAATTTAAGTAAGACAGAGATGTAAAGTCATCAGAATCACTGTCTCTTCTTGAGTCAAAGTAAAGTAATAGAACAAAATTGTAGATGACTGATGATGGCCCAGGAGACAATAGATGACATTAGCATCTTTGATATCTAATTAAAGTCTTAGAGAGTTCCGTAGTCACCTCCTTGGTCTTTGAAAAAAATTGTTCTCATTTGTCCTTCCACCAAGGGAAGTCTTCATATACTTGGCGTAGACATCCTTGTAACTCTGCAATGAGTCCAATGCTTCTCAGTTATCTTTAAAATCATTTAGACTATCAAGTTTAACAATATATAACTCCAGAACATGCTATAACTATTGGCCCACAAGCAAGAAATTTGAGTGAATCAAGTTGAGCAAAGGTGGATGTGCAGCCCTGAAGAGAAAGTGGCAAGCCTTCACAATAGAGGTGCTGGTCCTCCGCAAAACTCCCCAACACCTCTACAATTAGGATATTGTAGTAATTGAGGCAAATTCAAGATATATTGCAAATGTGAAACTGGCATGTCTTGACAATAGTTTGAATATGGACACTGAGAGATAATAAAGAATCCAGGGTGAGTCCTATATTGTGAGCCCAAATAACTGGGAAGATAGTGTTGTGCTCTACAGTAATAAAAAAGATAGAAAGAAAAAGGTTGCAGGAAATAATTAATTTTATTTTGGACATATTGAGTTTAAAATGTCTCTTGTACATATAGTTTAGATGTCTGAAAGGTAGCTGGAGTTATGATATTGGAGGTCAGTAGAAACATTGAGGGAAGAATGGCAGATTTGATAATTATCAGCATAATGATGGTAATTAAAGCAGTGGGAACTAATGAAAAAAAAACTGAAGTCAAAGAAAATAAATATAGATAAATGACCATTGGATTTGGCAAATACGATTACATTAGTAACTTTGGAAAGAGCAGTTTCAGGGGATGATAAAGTTGAAATCCAGATTTTAAGATGTTAAGGAAAAATGAGAGGAGAGAAAGTGGAAGCACTTTTGTAGACAGCCTTCTCACAGAATTTAGCTACAAATGTCAGGTCAAAATGGGTTGAGAGTTAGCAAGGATGGAAAGATTAAGGGAGGGGTTATTTCAGGATTGGGGAAATAAGGATGTGCTTGTATATGGCAGAAAATAAATCAGTAAAGAGGTATTGATTGAAGATAATAAGGGTAGGGATGACAAAGGAGACAATCTGTTGGAGAAGACAGGATGAATAGAATTACTTGAATAAGTAGAGGTGTTAACCTTGGTAACATATAAGACCACTTCATCATATGAAACAGGTATTAAAAAAGAGAAAATGGTAGAATGAATGAGCAATAGAAAACTGGAAAAAAGGGGGAGAAGTAGTTCATGGTAAATGACCTTAAATTTTCTGTAAATATGAGGCAAGATTCTCAGCTGAGAGCATGGAAACAAAGGACAAAGTTGAAGCAAGTATGAGCAAGGAGAAAGACTTTGGAAGAGCCACTGTGGAGAATTGAATAATAAACTGAAAGGGAGATATAGTAGGATTACCTAACACCAGTTAGCTTATGTAACACAAATTAGATGCAACTAGGTGACTCAATGGATAGAACACTAGGCATGGAGCCAGGAAGATTTGACTTCAAATCCAAATTCAGATATTTACTATCTGCATGACTCTTTGCAAGTCACTTAGTATCTCTGTATTAATCTGCAGGAGGAGGGAATAGCCAACTATTCCAGAGTCTTTGCCAAAAAAAAAAACTCCATAAACAGCATTGGTGTGCTATGGTGCACATGATTATGAAGTGTTGGACAGTACTGAAAAATTTAATTTTGAAATGGAATCATTAAGAATGTTTGCAAGATTTTTTCTACCTTTGTTCAGCATCATGAATACAGATGTGAAAGCAAGAAATGGTGGGAATAATCCACAACACACTTGGTTTGGCATAATTGGCAAAAGGATAACAGAACAAGGAATTCAAGAGAGAAAGACAATGTAGTTTTGAAATGTTTCACCAAGGACGCGAAATAGGGAGAAGAGCAAATGCTTAGGGCAGAAAGATGTCCCAACAGAGAACTGAGGGGTCAAAGGATTAGACATCATTTGGTGTTTCCTAGAATGAGGACAGAAACTGGGAATGAGATGAAATTTGTAAGCCAGATATGAAATTCCATGAGGAAGAAAGGGGAGTGACCTAGAGAGAGGAGGGAGGTTAGTGTCTGTAAACAACTGTGACCAGGACTTTGGTTGGATGATAGATATAAATAGTATGAACCCCCAAATAAAGAGGGTTTACGAGTAAGGGAGGAGGAGAATTTGTAAAGGGTGATTGGGAGCAGAATATACACCAACTCTCCCACCTTGTATAGTGAACCAAGAAGAATGAGTAAAGGTATAGATAACTCAAAAGGAAGTCCAGGGAAGCTGTACCAGAAAGGGAAACCCATATTTCAGTAATTGCTGAGAGATAGAGGGAGTGGGAGAGGAAAAAGAAGAGTTTGCCACTTATGGAATAAGCATTCCAGAAGATAGAGTAGAAGATATGGGTGGCATTAGGATAAAAATTTGGAATATGAGATCAAGAGGTATGTGGATGAGGAATCTGTTGGTATGTGGTGTTGAATGGGATTTAGCTTCAAGTCTAGAGTCATTTGGATGTGAAAAATATGTTCTTGTATAAATGTTATTATATTATATTATTATTATATATCATTAAGTAGGATGCTCACAGAAAAAGCTGTAAAGTACCCTATGAGCTTATGCAAAGTGAAATATATTGTGTACAATGTAATATAATTGTGGTACTCTCAGCTGTGATGATTTTGCTATTCTCAGCAATACAATGATCCAAGATTACTTGAAGAACTTATGATGAAAAATGCCATCCAGACAGAGAAAGAACTGATTGTGTCTAAATACAAACTTAAGTGTACTTTATTTAAACTTTATTTTTTTCTGAGGGTTTTTTTTGGGGGGGTAATTCTATGTTTTTCTTCTCAACATGACTTTGATAGAAATGTTTTGCATAATTTCCCACGTCCCTCAATAGGGAGTGGGGTGAGAAAAGTGGAGCAGAGGAGAGGATCTGGAACTCAGAATTCTAAAAACAAATGTAAATTGTTTTACATATAACTGAAAAATAAATATTAAAAAGAATATCCATCATTGAGTGCAGGGAAATATTTTTCAAACTTGAAAGTTCATATGCTGCAGGAGATGGAAGGCTTGACATCAAAGTGAGGGTTGTTCTTTTTCCTGCATGTTCTCCACATTCCAGTTGGGAGATTGGTCTGGCAGCAGAAGCTGTTGACAGCTTTGTGCTGGTACAGATGAAAGGGGTTGCTAAGGGACACATAGAAGCACCTTTCCATCAGATTATACATTGGGCTGAGCAGGATATGGAACACTATGAGTACTAGGTGCATCTGTGGTTTGAGGTCTTCTCAGCTGAAAAGGAAGCAGCAAAAAGTTATAGACTACTGATAAAGATGGAAGACACCTTAAGTGGCCCCAATAGCCTTTTTCAGGGGACATGGAGTAGCTTACCTTTTTGTAAAATGTGAATAACAAAATAATACTTCACATAATCTTTCTGATGATCAATGAGCTAGTATATACATATAAAGATTTTTTTCCAAACTATTATTTACTAATGTAAACATTAATTCTTCATTTGTTGTCATTATTATATTATGATATTCTGCTAAAAGTTCTATTTGAGAAGACAGTTCTTGAACTGAATTTTCAAGACAGGCAGGAAGACGTAAACCTAAAAATCCATTGTATGTAAGCATAGTGACAGGAGATGAGTATCTTCTTTGCCTCAAAGCACAGCATAGAGTCCATAAAGACAAAATTAACCAAAATTGTCTTAAAACTTAAAACACTTAAAACTCACTTTCCTTTTCTTTTTCTTGTTGTTGTGTCCTCATGTTGGACCTAAGGTCTACAATTCATTTCTTGACCTAGACTTAGTAAGTTTGTTTTGTAAACAGATGCTGCTTTATTTAAGAAAATGTCTCAAATTATTTGTATCATTCCATATGTTGGCATTGCTTCAAGGTTAGCCTCTCTGAATTCATTAATGTTTGTGTTTGCAATAATCATTTCTGATTTCCCAGCTGTAAGCACAGCTAAGGCTGTACTAGTATTTTTCATGTATACTAATACTACATATTTCAAAGTTTTCTTTATTAAATGCTAAGGAGATTGAAAATAACTATTGGAGTTCCAATTGAGTGTATATTTTACTCCCTATTTGAGCCAATTCTGATGAGAATAAGATCATCTCCCATATATACCTCTTCAGTGTAAAAGCTCTTTCAAGACTCTTTCATGAAATAATTGACTTTATTCTACCTCTCTCTTTTTCCTTCTTCCAGTTTATTTCTTTTTCTTACCTGTTTTATTTTTTTTAGAAATTCCATCATATTTAACTCACACACATGCCCCTCTATATATGTATACTCCTTCTAACCTCCCTAGTAACAGTAAAGTTTTTAGGAATTAGAAGTATCATGTAGCAATGTAAACACCTTAATCTTGAGTCTCCTATAATTTCTCTTTCCTTTTTTATCTTTTTATGCTTCTTTTGAGTCTTGCATTTTAAAGTCAAATTTTCTATTCAGCTTAGAGCTGGCTCCAAACATGGTCAGTACAACACATTCCTGCACTCAATGCAAGCAAAATGATACATGTAATCTCCATCTAACCAGTTGTCCAACAATGTGTGTGTATTTGTGTATGTGTGTGTGTGAAATTATATTAAACGTATTTCTTTGAAAGATAGATAGCATTGTCCTTCATATTCACAATTTACAGTAATCAAAATATAAAAAACTCTAGTTATTCACAGTTATTCTTTAAACAATATTGTTGTTATTATATACAATGTTCTCTTGGTTCTGTTCATTTCACTCTACATTATGTACTCTTTCCATGTTTTTGTAAAATTCATTTCTTAGAGCACAGTAGTTTTCCTTTATTTTCACTTGCCACAAATTGTTTAGCCATTCCCATTCATTTGATGGAATCCCAGTCAATTTCCAGTTCTTTGCTCCCACAAAGGGAGTATCTATCAATTCTTTAAAACATATAGGTTCTTTTCCTTTTTTCACTGATCACTTTGGGAAATAGACCTAATGGTCATATTTATATATATATATATATATATATATACTTTTAATGTCTAAAAGTGCCATTATAATGACTGGTTTATATTAATGGAAGATTATGACCTTTAATCAGAATGACTAGAAAACATTGTTCAGTCTGATCCACCACAGTCAGTCATACCGTAACTCTAATCTAACATAGTGATGTCAGTTTTGATCCTCTTTGAGAACAAAGGACAATAACCAACCAACCACTTTATAAACATATATATAAATAGAAGTGGGGTAACAAAAGCTAAAGTGGTGATAAGGAGAATAGTATTTGCTTTGAGAAGGGTGTCTTTAGAATACTAAAAATATTCCAATATAACAGTGTAGTGGTGTTCCTATTCCTGAAGCTTAGACCTGCCAATGTCAAGGAAGATGATGGAAAAAAATCCAGCTCAGAGAGTGAGGGTAAATTTTTATATCCCATTACGTCCCAATTCCAGAGATTGCCATATGGAGTTAGTTACACATTCTCAAAATTTAAACTCTAAGTAAAAGTGAATGGCAGAACATAAGAATTTTTTTTAGTATGACCATGTTATATGATTGCTAACCAATATGATGATAAAGTAATCAGGAGGTTTATGCCAGCATTGAATCAGTTTGGTTTCTAAATAAGTTTATATAATAAAAATTGAGATTGCAAATTCTCTCTTTTGAATAAAAATAAAATCAAATAAACACAATTTTTACTTAAAATTCAGAGTAGAAGAAAGATGAACAATTATTCAGAAGAGAGTCAGGTAAAAAGAAAACAAAGAAAAACAAGGAAACAAAAACTTAGTTGAGTACATGCATAAATGTACTAACACTGTATTCCTAACACTTATTAAGAAATTCTTTTAATAAAAAAGAAAAAAAATCCTCTCCAAATTGAGTGCTTCATAGAACCAAATTTCATTTTTAAGGAAATGTTGATTAAAAACAGAGAAACAACTTTTATGTTGTGTCTAAAATAAATGAGATAGTAACTGAGGTAGACAGATCTACTAAATGAAAAGTGAATCCTATTTCTGGCACAAATGGATTTAAATTATTCTACCATTCAGGAGGAGATGGGTCAAAGTTGGTCTTGCTAAGAAGAAGGATAATAATAGAAATGCTGACACAAAGAAGCTATTTTATAAGTTTAAATTGTAAGTTTTCAACATTTTGACAGAATGCTAAGAATCTTGTTTAGAGAGAAGGATAAAAATGAATTGTTTCACTATTGATAATCAATTTTTGCCCTCATTTGGGGAAAAAAACCTCATTTTGAATGCTTTTGAGTTCCAGTATCTATTTTAAAGGGGAATGTGAAATGGATTTTAAAAATGATTAATCAATTAATTCCCTGACTTTCAGGATTTCCTTGAAAAAAACAAACAAAATAAAAAAAAATCTGACTTTAATAAAAATTGAAAGAAGATTCAAGAGAGATATAAACTAAACGCCATAGATTAATTTCAAGACACTTAATAAAGACAAACTCTTTATATGCAAACTATATGTAAGTTTTTCATTAGTAAGTGAATAGTTCAAAAGAAAGACTGGGATAGAGCAGTATATGATGTGATTCTACAAAGCAAAACCATGTAGGAAAAAGTAAAAGAGGAATTATGATATACCAATGAGTTATGAAAGCAAGAACTGACAGGAATTAGATGGGGGAGATGGACTAGTAGTTCTGATACCATACTCAATAAAGAATGGGTTAAAGAGGGAGTAATAAATATGTATCTAGAAGGTTACATATATCTTCTAAATTTATAAAGAAATAAAGGAAAAGGAATGGGATAAAGGGGAGAATGTAGAAGTGTAGGTTGTTGAGCATGGGGTGTGTATAAATTAATGGAATAAAATGGGAGGGAAAAGATCATCAGAAAGATTTAAGGAAGGATCCCTGGAGGGAAAGAGAGATTAAATAAGGTAAGTAAAGCAGAGGAGTAGGGTAAGAAATAAGAGATACACATAAAAATAATAATGATCATTAGTAGAACTTATTAGAAAAAGAGCATATCTAGTAACCATTGATCTCAAGGTTAAAGCTATAACATATTTAATCAAAAAAGAAAAATAGAGAAATGACACTGTGTCAGACATATCAATCAATATTATTTTAGAGTATTTAAACTGGTATAGGCTGTCCTAAAGGGGTTGTGAATTTCCCCCTGCTGGGAAATCATTCAGTAGAGGCAGGATAATCACTTGTTAAATATGAAATAGTAAGGATTCCTTTTATAGAGCGGTTGAATTAAATGACCACTAAGCCCTATACAGTTATTAAATTCTGTTATTTTACAAAACAAAAATGTTAGTAGAATTAATTTTATTGGATTATGGAGGGCAACAAATAAATTGCTTAATGGGAAATTCAGCGATCCTTACTCATATTATTCACAATTACATTAAAAAAGAGATCACTATAAAATAATTTGAAATATTTTATGAAGAACAAGGCAGATTACTATATACCATCAACATATACCTCATTAATTAATGATTTCAAAATTCAAATTAATAGTTAAAGTGCTGGTGCCAATGACACTCTGAATAAACAAATAATTTCTAAGAATTCAAAATTAATGATGAATAAGAACTCACAACACAAAATTCAAAAACTTAGATTCTCCTGAATATCTTCATGTCAGTAGAACATGATTTTTTTTTCCTCTTCAAAAGAATACTTACAAGGGACAGCTAGGTGGTGCAGTGGATAGATCACCAGTCCTGAAGTCAGGAGGACCTAAGTTCAAATCTGGCCTCAGACACTTAATACTTCCTAGTAGTATGACCCTGGGCAAAGCACTTAACCCCAATTATCTTAGCAAAAAAAAAAAAAAAATCTACAAGTATGTTACCAGGAAAGACAGAATAACTAACTCATCATAATTCCTAAATCATTGAAAAAAAAGTGATATATGTATATAAATATGTATATGTGTGAATATTTATCTGTCTATATATGTATATCTATCGATCTATCTATCTATATGTATATATCTATATCTATATGTAAATATAGATATATATCTCACAATGTTTGGTCAGAGTTACAGTGGATGAAACTTGAATGCTGTATTTCATGTCTTTCCCATAATTATCTGACAAACTTGAGAGGAATTTGGGGGTATTTAGTTTCTGAGATTAACTCAATCCCTCAATGACTGTATAGTGTCAATTTTTAAGGGCCTGAACCTTTGGAACATTTTACTAATTAGCAAATGTAACCTTTACAAAAGATTAGAGACTTGAGAACTTTATATCAAATAATTACAGTTGAATCTACAAGATAAGAAAACAGGATCCATGTAAAGTAAATCATGATGAATTAAAAAAAAAGAACATTTATATTTAATGTTTTCATTTGGCATCACTAACACCAAGTGACTGCATACCCAGTATGAGCACAAATAAGTTTATATTCTTTAGATGATTGGTTTACTTGTAGGGAACCCTTATAATAATGTTCCTGCTCAAGCCTGCAATCTGAAAAGAAGCATATATTGATTCTGATATTGTTGGGCCCAATGAATGAAAATACTTTAAAAAAATGTATATTGGTAGGACAAAAGCTTCTCATAGACACATGCTGAAGGAGAATAGAGCACTGGGACTTACTGAAAGAATGCTGAGATCACACCTGGGATTAGGCCACTTCCTGTGATATATGCTAAAGGGAGGAATCTCTGCCCTGTCAACATTTATATGTCTAGTGGAAGAGAGTTGTTGGGAGCCTAGAAACCTCATTTCAGAGGTCTATGTAGCAGTGGAAAATTATTTAGCCAAAAAATATAAAAAAATTTTCACAGATAATTTACTGAGGTAGAATATGAAAGGAAAGGTGAAACAACAGATGATCAAAAGAGGAGGAAATGTCCTTCAACATATAAATCAAAAGTAGATATAATAGAAGGCAAAATGAATAATGAGTAAAATTTTTTAAAAATGAATTCTTCATGCATGAAATTATTTTAATGTGAAGGAAATGAATTAATATTGATCAATAAAAGAACATCTGTGGATTACCTCAATGCTATGGAAAAATAGAAATAAAATGTAGAAACTTTGAAAAGAGAAATAACGCTTTTATGAGAAGATATTTGGAATGAATTTAGGTAAATAAATAAATCAGATTTTTCAATATAATTAATGATAACAGAAGAACAAATAATAGATAAAAAAATTGAAGACAAAAGTATCTCTAAAAATGTACATGTTCTGATATAGAGAATAATAGATTTTGGGCACCAAAATATTGAAAAGAAGAAAATCAGGCAAAAAAACTTTTAAAAATAATACATGACTGTTTTATATGTTTTCATGGGATATTATGACCCGTATAAGATGTTCATGACCACATGACTTCTCTAAATGCATATATGTGGCTTACTTGTAGTATCTGGAATTTGGTCTCAGGGAGACTATAATTTCTGTCTTGAGGAAAGCAAATGAACAACTGTGCATAGGTTGCTATTTATTTAATTATTTTATGTGAAAGTGAGTTAATAGTCTACTGTTATAAATACTTGCTTCCTCAAATACCTCTCTTTGAGGGCAAGATAAGAAAATCCAGCATAAAACCTTTCAATTAAAATTCTGATTATACAAGAGCATGACAAAGAGTAAAAAGCATATAAACTTGTCTCATAAACAAGCTAACAGAATTCATAGTTTGTAAAATGAGTATACACCAAAATATCTATGAAGAGAAAATTGATTTGCATAATCAGAAAAATAAAAAATAAAATAGTGAATAAGCACTTTTGCTTGGTATATGAGATGTCAGTCTTTAGACCAAGAGAAAGAACCTTTCTTTTTTCCTTAAAGACATTAATTCTTGCTGTCTCTAATGAAGCAAATTGGAAATCAAGGACATATTGAGGACCCTGTTTCTACTCTATGTATAAATAAGCACATTTTCTTTAAATTAGCTAAAATAAGATTCCTTGTAACTAATTGATTTGTCCAATTTTCTTCTTGGGTGCAAGTAGGAAAGAAATCTAATCCTTCTTTTTATACCACAAGTCATAGTTCAATACTGAATCAGGCTGGTTTACAATTCCAGAATGAGTATCATATTGGAATAAGGCATTCATAGAATATATAACAATTATATGTGTGTGTGTGCACGTGCTTAGCAATAACACCTAAAGAATCTGCAGCAAGAACGCAGCATTTCTTCAGGAAGGAAAACTTTCTTTGCTTCCATATCTGCCACAGTAGTAAGTTTACTTGACAATGTTCTGTACCTGAACATACCTATACTCAACATATGCTACTTTTTTTTTCTACTTTTGGGATCAGGAAGATATCTCAGAATATTGAGAACTTGTTCCCTGGAAGGATTAAGTTCTTTTGGGTGAAAAAAACACAGACTACATGGCATATGGTACTAGATATTTCTTGTAACATATCCTTCAAATATTTCCAGGTAGTAATGATATCTCTTATAAGTCTTCTCTTATCAATGCTCACTAGTCCTTAGCCCTTCAATAAATAAACACATTAAATATCTACATGGTGTAAAGCACCAAAATAAAAATAATAATTAATAATTATAATACAGTCAGCTTTCAAAGTTTAATTGCTATATGGACAATAGAAAATGTTTGAACACAATTGCCTGTAGCATACATAGAAATTCTAAGTACACAGCAAATTGGGGGAGAGACCACTAATAATTGGCAGAGCCAGGAAGAGTGTAGGCTTTTCAAGGGAAAGAGTTGAAGAGGGAGAAAATTCCAGGCATGAGGAAAAACCATTTAAAAGTCCCAAGAGCATAAGAAGCAATATGTCTAAGAAATTGCAAGAAGTTGCTTGGGCTACAGTTAAGAAGATCAGAGTTGTAACAATAAGAAAATAACTTTGAGAGATAGTCTGAAACCTGATTGTGGAAAAGGTTAAATGCCAACCAAAGGCCAAATGTTGATCTACCTTACCATATTGATTCATTTTTCTCTGTGTGGTTGAATTTCTCAATGTCTCATCAGTAGTAATGACAGTCAACATCACTGACAGTGGAGTTTTACTTATTCATCTCAACCTTATTTTCCTCTGATATTTCTACATTTTAAATGTTTGGTTCCTTGTTTTCCATCCCACAATGCTGTATGCAAATGTTACCATTCCTTTATATACTTAATGATTCCAGCGATTATAAAATCAGCTGGGTAAGGTCTGGATTAGATCTGGTAATAAGTTCTACTATTATTTCCTCTTCCATTTCTAGGACATGTTGTATATAGTTGTTAGAGCAATTCAATTCGATACAGAAATTCATGAGCATTCTACTCAGTAGACTATGAATAAAAGACATGATAGTCTCAGAGCAAATGTCATGAATGATGAAGTAGTGAATCCTATTCTATCCCATACTAATCATCCTGCAGCTATACTCACACAATTTATTCTTTCCACACATTGTGCTAGGTTTTACACCATGATCTGATAAAAGATATATCAGTCACTTCAGTCAAGTCAGGCTAGCTTGATATTGTTGACTGATTTTTTTCCCTATTTAACACCTGTTATTTCCATTATGTGTGTGATTATGTGTGGATGTGTGTTTGTGTGTGTTTATTTTCTTCTGTTTTCCTTCTATTCCCTAATCCCTGAACTCTACCTCTTATAGTGGGATTATTGTATTGTAGTGGGGCTATAAGGAACAAAAATGCAGATAATTAATTAGACAAGAAGGAAATAAATTTATTTTTGTATGAGTTGGTAGTAAAATATAGGAGTTTTATTTATCCATTCCTTTATCTGTCTGTCTGTCCATCTGTTCATTTATTGCTTATGTTTAGTTACTGATAAAATTACATCAGAAGCTAGAAAATGATGGGGATAAATTAAAGTATTTATATGGATAATGTTTGTCAAGAGAACAAGATGTTCGGCCAATAGAAGTGATTATATCTAGCAAACAAATAATCACTAACATATCAGCCCAACCTGAAACTAAATGCAACTAGCATGTAGGACTAAACCAGACAGAAACAAATCTGTATTTAAAATTAGTGTTTCCCATTACTGGTTACTGCCAGTGTATCCTATATATAACTTGTTTGCAAGTAGCTATTTGAATGCTGTTTCCTTCATTGTACTCTGAACACCTGGACAGAAGGAACTTTGTCTTTTCTTTGAAACCTCAAGCCTTGGCATATAGCAGAGGCTTGACATATGCTTATTTATTTGACTATATTAGTACATTCCAAAATAATTATTTATTTCAAAATTTCTTCTTTGTTATGATAGAAAATAATGGCAGATAAATGAATTATTTGAATTATTTTCAATGCATTTTTTTTCTTTCAGATAAATATGTCTTCTGAGAGCTAGTTATCACACAACCAGTATATGTCCCAAGTAAAACTTAAACTGAGAACTTTCTGATTTCAAGTCTAACATTCCCTACTCATGAAGTCATGAGTATAAATCTAATGAAAAAACTGTAAGAATAAAATACAGTTATGTTCTTAAAATGAAAAAAGTAACAAATATTGCAGCTTTGAGATTTTCAGTTCACCTGTCAATTAAAAAGGAAACAAATAAATAAGCTTTTTATAATATATTTGTGTTGAAATAGCATACATTGAATTATTAAAATAGATTTTATATTATCTTCATACTTAAAAATTGTTTGTTTCCATGACATGAGTTTAGACTCAAAAGTAATATTAAACACAGAGTATCTTTGGAATAAAAATAAATGTAGCTGTCTATTTGTTGCACTGATATCTGAATCTTCTTTTTCTATTTTTTTTTCCTGTTGATACAAATTCAACTGGATTCCCAAGCCAAGGAAAATTTCAACTTAATAGCTATAGAGCATGAATAATCAACCAGACTCTTTAATGATAAGTTTATTTTCTGGAAATCCAAACAGAGTTGAACTTGAACATCAATCAAAATTAAAAATTGGTTGAATTTTTATTTAATTTCAATCACCTCTTACCAAGGAGATTGTTTGTTGTTAGTTTACTATCCTCTGATTTAGATTCTAACTTCAACCAGATAAGGATACCTAGAGCTTTCACCAGTCTTTGGCTTTTTCCTCTCTCCCCCCTCCTTTCCTTCCTTCCTTCATTCCTTCCTTCCTCTTTGAACTACATTTTTCTCCTTATCTTCCTATCTACATATCCACATGCAGGAATACATATATGTACAAAAAATTGAGAGAAAAAAGAGGGGGAGAGACAGAGAGAGGGAGAGAGGGAGAGAGAAAGACACACAGAGAGAGAAGTTCATATTCATGACCTTCTCTGTGTTGAAAAGGGGGTCTGATAAATATAGTAATTATAAGATCTCACTGTCTCTTCATCTATTTCTCTTCCACCCTTTCTACTAAGTTAGGAACAGAATTTAAAATGATATGAATCAGATATATATGTCTATTGATTTTTAAATTCCACTTCATCTGGTGTATATTATAGTAAAGACTCCATATTTGGCATGACTAGATATAGATCAATGAAATCTACTCATTAAGTAGTTAAACGGCATCTCAGATTATTCAGTTTGAGAAAGATAAGAATTTATTGACTGTTTCAGGAATGGAATGAAACTGTAAAACACATGTTATTTCTTTCAAACTAGTTCTGATGTCATTATGTTTATCTAAAGATATTTCACAGGATAGCTTAGGGATTAATTGCATAGAGTGTTATATTGAGATTCAGGAAGACTTTAGTTTTAATTCAGCCTCAGACACTTACTAGCTGTATGTCACTGGATGAGTCACTTAATTTATCTTTACATAAGCTTTCTCATCTCCAAAATGAGAATTATAAGAGCAACTGCCCAAAGATACTGTTGTAATGGATGTTGCTTATTCCCCTAGTCCCAGGAGTGAATTCTTCACAGAATTTCCATTTTGAAAAAGAGATCAGAATATCCTTCCTTCACCTTCTTATCTATAAGCCTCATCCTTTTGCCAGTATTTCCTCCCAATCTTAGTTTTTCAACTGCTTTTTTATGTGTAATTTTCTTTTAATAGATTATAAGCTCATCAAGGGCAAAGGTTGCATTTCTTTTTGCTTGTATTCGTATATTCAGTAATTAGCATAGAATAAGAACTTAATAAAGACTTGTTAATGGGACTTGTATACCTGTGGAACCTAAAGATACTCATTTGTTTCTCCTCCTCTCTTTATTTGATTTTCCCAACATGTTTTCCAATTAATTATTCCCTTACTGATATCCTCTAATCTTTTCTTTGGATTAGATAGTTGCTAAAAATATCTTGTACACTCTTGAATTCTATAATATATATACCTATGAATATTTGTGTCAGCTGAAATTTTCATGCTATGGATATTGTGTTGTTCCATATATATAGTATCACCATGAGAATATAAGTGATAATAAGCTGGCCTTTTTGTGCATGGAATCATTGAAGCACTGAATAATTTCCCAAATGCTCAGAAATACAATTTAGGTATATTTCTCTCTCTTCCTTCTTCAAATTAGTTTCAAGTGAAGTGTCTGATTCAAATTCTAGTCAGGTTGTCAACACGTTAGTTTTGTGAAAGAGTTTGTGAAATTATGAAATATAATTTAGTATATAAAAAGTAAAAATAAAAATAAGTTCAAGTTACTAGCTTACTCTTGCTGAGGCACTGTAGGTAACCACAAAATAAACTTTCCATGTCATACTTTAATTGGTATTTAAATTAGTAATGAAAATTATGAGAAAGAGCATTTAGTTGTGATCAGTGCATATAAAGCAGGATATTCCATCAGCTGTATTTTAAAACTGCTCATTCTAAACCTTCTAATGTAGTTGAAAAGGGACATTATGAAAACCAATTTGACTTCAAAAATAAATGTGTAGCCTTCTGGCGCAATTGTTCCCAATTCCAATTATTTTCTTCATTTTAAAAAACCTAACTTTAAAAATTCCTCAAATAGATGTTTCTATTCCTCATGAACATTTTCTCTGTGCATCCAGAAACAATAGTTGCAGTTTATGGTTATCAGATATTCAGTTAACAACCCTAACAAAGAAGAGTTTGAAATCCATTTTTGAAAATTATTAACAGTCTGATGTTTGGAAAAGTTTGTTAACTACCTTGGTCTCAATTTTCTCATCTATAAAGTGGGAATAATTCAAATTGAGCCAACTTTGTTAATAGCCCATTAGACACTATGTTAAATGTTATGATTAAAAAGGAAAAAAAATGACAGTGTTTCTGTCCTTGAAGACTACACATTATTCTGATTGAGAACACAGGATTTTATATAAGTGAATGGAAGGCAATTTGGGGAAATAGGAAGTACTAATGACCAAATGGTATGACTATATAGAAAGGAAATACAAAGACATTTTCCAGAGGAAACAGTGGCTGAACTAAGCCTTTAAAGAAGAAAATGATTTTGAGAGGTAGGGTTACAAAATTGTAATTTCCAGGAATTAAAGATATTTAATAACTTATAAGGATATTGTCATAATATTCTTGGATAAACTCTTAATAAATATTACATATATATGTATGTGCATACATATATGTGTGTGTGTTGTCATTTAAGAAAAAACATTCTTTAAATACATTGTTTTTGATCCACAGCAATGTAAAATATTCTATTTATTATAAATTTAAAAGTTATTAAGAAGTACAAATACTTCTAGGAAACTCTCAAATTCTATTAAGTAGGATTTTTAAGTATATCTTAAACTTAACATGGTTTCTCCAGCCCCTTCTGAACATCTTTCTGGTCTATTGTATATTTTTTAAAATGTTTCATTAGTATTATTTTCTCCCTCCATCTCTTCTTTTCTCTCTCCTTCTATTACTTTTCTTTTCTTTGTCTCTTTTTGCATCTCTACCACTATTCACCAACTTTCCTTGCTTTCAAATTGAAACATTACCTTTAAACAAATATGGATGGCCAAACAAAACAAATCCACACACTGGTTGCATTTGAAAATGCTGTACTTTATTTCTTGGTTAATCTCTCTGTCAAGATAACAAATAGAATTTTCACAAGCACTTCTTTTATTTTGCTATCCTGAAGAGTCTGGTAGTAGTATATTATTTAACCCATAAATGTCTTACCAAAATAAATGAGAATTTTGCTTTTGTATGTCCGTATTGGATTTTTTTCCTTTTCAGGACACAACTTATATTCTATATAGCTGCACCTAAATTTTTGGCAGACACATGATAGTTAGAAACCAGGTTCCTCAAGAAAGGAAAATACCTATGTGAATGTGCTTTGGTTGCTAGACAGATTTCTATTTGGGAGTGGTGGAATAATACTAAAGTTCACTAATATTGCTAATATCTTCCCAAAATTCATATTAAAGTGACCTAAAACATTCACATTGTCATCACTACATAACTCTTCTGGGAAAGGCACTTTTCTAAAAATAATTTCATTGGGATTTTGGTTGTGGATTAAAAATGCAAAGAAACTCTAATGTTTGCCATTTCTTAGCAGAGAGAAAAAAATCACCCAAATGGGATTCAACTCTTTCATTAAATATAAAGTAATTTAGAGAATTCATATTAACCATATTTTAATGTAGTCTAGAGAAAAGGAAAGGTTATCTCAAAACTTTTTTGGAAATAACAATTCAGAAACTCTGCTTGTTTTTCAACCTATTGCAGTGATTAAGGTGAAATATTTTCAAAGGTAGATTTGCTGTGAGTGAAGAGAAATCACAAGATATAAGAATTGTTAAGCTGGTAGAGTCAATGAAACTTGGCAATTTAATATTTCAAGTGAACAATTTTAAATCAATAAAGCCTAGTTACCAGAAAGATAGTTGAAAGGGAACTAATGCAGTTAAAAATAGGGAAATGTTTGAGAAGTATATGTGTTCTCTTTTCAACATGTTGAATTGAAAATATTTACTAGGATGTCATTCAGAATGTTCTAAACACAGTCAACAAATTTGAATTACAGGTGAGAATGAGTACATGAAAAGATCTAAGTCATATTCAATGAGAGTATAATTGAACCCAGGATTGCCAAAGAAATTAGAGAGAAACCAAGGAGAAAACTAAGAGGTAAAATTAGGTTTACTATGTATTCCCAAACTTAAGAGTGAGGAATTAATAGTAATGCAATAAAGAAGATGAATGATCCAACAAGCATAAGGAGGGCAAAAAATAGGAAAACATCTAGAAAAGAATATTTAGCAGGGAAGGATGTTATTTTCAAAGTAGAGAAGCCAATAAGGGAGGCTATTGAGGAATAATAGTCCATTGTGGAAATTGCCATTACTTGTATTCTTGAAGAGATCTAGTTTTAGTATAGTTATTAAATGAGTAATCATATTATAAGAAACTTAAAAGTGATGGAGAGGAAAGGAAGTGAAACTATTGAAAGTAGACAACCTGGGGCAGCTAGGTTGTGCAGTGGATAAAGCACAAACCCTGAAGTATGGAGGACCTGAGTTCAAATGTGGTCTGACACAACACTTCCTAGCTGTGTGATCCTGGACAAATCACTTAACCCCAATTGCCTCAGGAAAAAAAATGGCAACCTTCACTGTTAGTTTGATTATAAAAGAAAAAAAAAAAACATAAGATATTTTGAGAAAGTGGTAGAATGATATTTTATTACTATCTTTTTTTTGGCCACTGGGGAAATATGGGTATGCACATAATCAGAAAGAAGGAACCAGTAAATGGGGACACATTAAATGTTAATGAGGAAAGGAAAATGGAATGTATGGGATCCAGTACTCAAGTAAAGTAGTTGGCATTCATGAGGAAAAAGGGTATATTTTAATCAAAGACTGAATCAAAGGAGAAGATGAAAGCAAAGGGATTTGATATTTAGAATAGTAAAAGCATTCACAAAGGAATGGCCTCTTTTCTCCTAAAATAAGAATTGAAGTACTTTTAATAGGAAGTAGTGGGAAGTGATGAAATGATATGAAAGATTTAAGAAAAACAAGGCTCTAGTAAACACCATGGAAACTTTTATGATAAAATGATCATATATTTTGAGATAACAGTGGAATCAAAGATTGTCTAATCCAATTTTGTAATTTACAGACGAGAAAAGCCTTAGGGTAGTTAAATGGCTTAACTTCAGGAATTGGACTTGAAGTAAGGTTCTCTTACTCCAGAATAATTGTTTTTCCACTGAACTAACTGACAAATTTTCACCTGAAGAGAATAACAAATTCCCTTCTTGAAATCAGGAGCTTGTTTAGGTTAGTTTGCATAATTTTTAATGAATTTACTCAGCACAGTTGTATAATAATCTGTAGCATTATTCAGCAAAATGCAAGTGAATGCAGAGTTATGATTTGGCAAGACGAGCAATGTTAGGAAGAACAGAACAAAAATATGTGCTTAGAATAATATGCAATTGAACTATGTAACTATAATTATAATTATGTTTGGGAAAGGGGGAAAGCAAAGTTGGACTAGAGGAATAGAGGAAGGCTTCTAAAAAAGGCTGAGGGATGGAAAAAGAGGAGATTAAGAAAACAAAGAATAGAGTTAATAAGAATAGGACACATCAGTAGAAAAAGAGCAGGATACCTTGATAAGATAAAACTATTTCTGAGTTTTTGATCATGCAAGTGGAGATCTGATAAAGAATGAAGAAATCAAAGCCATCTATTTGTGTATCTGAAGTAGAGAGAAAATGTATCTCATAAAAATTTTGGAGGTTGAACACTTCCTAGCTGTGTGATCTTGGGCAAGTCATTTAACTCCAATTGCCTTGGGGGGGGGAAGAATTATGTAGATTGGTAAGCCTGGATGACAAGGTGATGAGAAGTCAATAATGAGCATAGTAAAAATAACCTAATATGAGGTTTCCTTGAAGAGGAAAATTGTTAGTGAGGTGTTCAAATCTTTGAAAAAGGAGGAAAGATGACATAATGAATTCATAAGTATTTCTTTTGTGCCTTGAAGATGGTGATAAGTAGATGAAGTGAATGTCAACAATGGAGAGTTAATTTAAAGATGTTATCAAAAAAATTGTCTGGAAATGTCAGCAGAGAGCAAGGAATATTTCTTATCTTTCTACTAAGTGTGTGTGTGTGTGTTTACAGGAGAGCTGATAAGAGAATAAGTAACCAAACTTGGGCTGCTAAGTGACTCAGTGGATAGAGTGCTGTACCAGAAGTCAGGAAAACTCATTTTGCTGAGTTCAAATTTCACTTTAGATACTTAACTAACTGCGTGATTTTGACCATGTCACTTAACCTTGTCTGTCTCAGTTTCCTCATATGTAAAATGAGCTGGAAAAGGAGATGGCAAACCACTTCAGTATTTTTGTGGAAGACAACCTCAAATAATCTCGACAAGAGTCAGCTACAATAGAAAAATTAATAAACAATAAAACAACAACTGAATTTGAGGAAATGATAGCATACAATAATTTTCAGGACACTTTGTCCAGTTCTTTGTAACAAAAAATTTAAGGAGTATAAGAGAAAAATGATTAGAATAAACAGAAATTCATTAATAACAGCATAGTACCAATAAATTAAAAGGAGAAAGAGAAGCACTAAGAATAGTAATATTAGTATTAGTAACAGTAGTAGTAGTAGTAGAAGTAGTAGTAACACTAGAAGAAAAAGAATAACAACAAAAACAAGGACAAAATTAGTAATAGTAGTAGTAATAGCAGCAGCAGCAGCAGTAGCAGCAGCATGAGTAGTAGTAGCAGTAATCATGATGTAGTAATGTAATGCTGCAGTGACGTAGAGGCAAAGGATTAGATTCTAGAAAAGTAAACTGGAAACATAAAGACTTTATTGAAGGTTCAGGTTGCCACTGAAAAAGCTCCTCCTGTTATTTTCTCATACAAAAAGGTATTGATCCTCTCTGTCCATGATTGGTAGCTGTTTTCTGTGACTTATCTAGAAGCTGTACTTAGGGAACAGCTCATTTGGAGAAACTATTGTTTTACCAAAATTCTTTGTTTTATCTTTCTGTTTCCTTAAAATATAGTCACTGAGTTGTATAAAGACAAAAATTAATAAAATTAACTATTTAGATTTTCGGAGTCTTCCCAATAGTACATTGAGTATAATGAGCTTTGGGAGGGTTCCCAAGTAGAAAAAGACAGATAATATTAAAAAAAAAAGTTCTGAAGCATACATAATAAATGACCAAAAAGTTTTGGTGCTTTCTTTTGTTTAATTTGTGTATTGACACAAAGTAGAAGAGAAAAAAAAGTTCAAAAGAAGGATCAATATAATATGAATATGTTAAAATACATTTAGGACTAAGAATACTAGCATTTTTCTGAAACCATATTTTGCCAATATAGATTAAATCATTAACAAGGAAACTTTTAGGTTTCTATTATATAATCTACTCTTTTTGAGAGCAGCAACTTGAAAATTTAGTTTTTGCATAAATGTTATGCATTCTATATTCTTTCTATTGGAAGATCACATTTGAATGTCTATGAATCAATCTAAATCACTATTTAAAGTAAAACTTCCCTCTCTTGTTCTCACTACAAAATATTAAATATATTGCTCCGTCATTATAAAATAAAAAATAAATCTTTATTAGCTTTATTTTCTGTATGCAACTTCCATTTTCTATACTATGGCTTTATAAAGATAAACACCACATTATAATACAAGTCAGCAATGTTAGTACTGCTTTTATTTTACCAACTAAGAGTGGTTTCTGTAATTATATTTTTGGCTTGGGGATAGACTAGTAATGGGAATAAAACTATATAAATTAAGATGCAACTGGCATAAAAGTAGCAAAGAAAACATGTTGTTAAATGAAGAAAAATATAATTATTAGGTTAAGGAAAGAATTAAGGAAAGAAACATATACCTACTTTAAGTTATGATAAATATACATTTAGTCCATATTGAAATGAAAAATTATTTCCATAAGTTCTAATTTTATTTATCTATGGGATATGGATATAGGTAGATATGCATTTATGCATAGATCTATAATACATTCACACACAGATTAGTTATAAGCATGATCTTACACTAATATTGTAATGACTAAAATTTCTTAGCATGGTCTTGTTTATTTAGAAGCTCAGAGTTGATCTCAGTGTCAACACATTTTGCTTCTGATTTGTATTGGCTATGTGATGATGGTCAAGTTATAACCACTCAGTACCCTCCAGGCAACTCTTTAAGACTACAGCTTTCAGCATAACTGCCAATTACCCTTCATAGATGGAGTCTCCAATGAAATTGTATATGGTCTCCCCAAAACTTTTGTTTCTATGGCAAAAGCCTATTGATTTATCTTGATTCACCTTGATAATGATGATGAAATTTTTATTTAATTGTTTTGTGTTATTTATGTTTTTAAATTTTTTTAATGAAATTGTGATTTATGTTAAAGAATTGAATGGAGAATGAGATCTGAAAAAGGAACACTAATGAACCAATCAAGAGGCATTTATTACATTCATATTATATGACACATTATATTACGTGAATGATATACATATAGGGATGTAAAGTGGACATACAAAGAATGAAAAACAAATCCTTATTTCCAAGGACCATATAATCTAATGAAAAAGGACAGAAAGACATAAAATATGAAGTAAATAAATATAGGATATATACAAATAAGATAGCTGATGAGGGAGGTCACTGTCATTGAGGAGTTCAGAAAAAGACATACGAAATACTTTAAACAACATCTGAATAAGTACATTCAGTTTTTGATACTGAATTTCTAGAAAAGGTAATTTACAAAATTGGAAAAGTTAAGAGAATATGATCAAAAAAGGATATTAATAACCAGTTTTCAGAAAAAATAAATCTAACTTATCAGTAGCCATATTGAAAATTGTGTAAATCAATCAATAAATACAAAATAACAAATCTGAGGTACATTATCCCTAGGAGATTTATAACATTGACCCCACCCCCAAAGGAAAATAATAATGTGGAGGGCTAATGAGAAAATGGGTACATCAATATATTATCAGTGAACTAGTATAACCATTCAGGAGAATTCCAGACTATGACTTAAGGCATATAAAATTATGCATACCCTTGGACAAGAACATTCTGGACAGCAATTTGGAAGTATGATTTAAAAACTATTAAACTTTCTATTCCTTTTAAGCTAGTCATATCATTGATAGGACTATTACTCAAAAAAGATGAAATTAAGAGGAAAAGGACCAACCAGAAGAAAATCTTAACAATCCAACAATTCAATTCAGCAGGTGGCCTTGAATAGTTACACAACAATAACATTAGAGAACTGTGTCATACTGAGAGACAAAATTCCTCTTGATTTTGTAGTTTTTTATAAAAGTATTCATAAATGGTCATTTTATATAAGAGTATTAAAGTATTCTTATGATATGAGAATAATTAACCATTGCTATAACTAGTATTTTCTAGCTTAGGGCAAGTTTCACAAATTTTTGAGGCAAATTTGTCTTCACATGATTCAAGAACAAATGTAAGTCCTGTTTTTCATGAAGTGGTAGCCAGAGAGCAAGAGAACACAAGTCATCTTTTCTGTTCATGTTATAGTTAACTATCCTTCCTAACTACATGCTGAAGTCAGGTATTTTAGTGCAGCCCAAAAAGCTGCCAGCACACAAAGAATTATCCCAGTGACCTCACCTTAAATACAATTGAGCTCTGCAATATTTTTCATAAACCTGATGCTAGTATTATCAAAGTCATAGTGTATTTATGACTAGAGCAATTATTCAGTTTATATTGCTGTACTCATGTTTAAAAATACATTATTGTATTTTTCAATATCTTACTTTAAAAAGTTTCACCTTTTACATTTTTAGGATTCTGTGAGAAAGGCATTTATATAACTAGGGCTATTTTATTACCAAATGATTTCAAATTCCTTAATTTGTCCAGATATTACATGGAGTAGAATAGTACAATAAAAATGAAAATGAGTTTACACTTGAACTGGGATACAAACACTGCCTCTGACATTTTGTAACTATGTATCCATAGGTAAGCCATTTAACTTTTCCTAACCTCTTTTTTCTTGTTAATGAAATTGTAATGATTCTGAGAATATCTTCTTTGCAATATTGTTGCAGAAATATATTTGGTAAATCCTTAAGTGCTACAAATGTGAAAACGTTTACAGAAAACTTTAACATATCTATAATTTCATTGCTGTGGGCACTCTCTAAGAGTACAAATCCCAACCCAACTTGAATAGAAGGATACAAATCTGCTTAAGGTGCAGAGAAATGAATTACTACGAATCATATTCAACCATTGCACAAATTTTATAGTAAGGTCTTCCCAATTTCAATTCTAATGTCTTCCCTCAATTAATTATTTTCCATATGGCATAAATAGATGATAGATACATACATACATATACACATACATGTGTTTGTGTACTTTCTCCCTTATTAGATTCTTATCTCCTTTCAGGAAAAGACTATCTTTTGTATCTTTAGCATTTAGCACATGCACCATGCCTGGCACATTATAGGAACTTAATAAATTTCATTATTTAAATTTATCTTGAAGTTTAAAATATTTTAATGTTAAAAAGAAATAGCCTTAAAATATTACCTAGCATTTAATCAAGAAATGTGTTATTCATGGCCAGGGGATTCTTCCAATTATTACTATAATAAGGTCTGATGATTAAAGTTTAACTCTGCATAAGCTGAATTTGTCTTGTAAATATTCCAAATGCATTCTATATCCAGTGGCTTGCAGCTAATTTGTTTGTTTCATTCTTGATAGGAGAAAGATATTACAATAATTGCCATACAATAATATCATCTTCATCTTACCATCCATTATGCCATAAGAGATATCCAAATAATTATTATTCATTTAGGATCACTTCAAATTGAACAATTCATTTCAGAAATTCTGCTTACCCAGTATTATCCCTTTGTGGGCATCAGGCTGTCCAGAATTAGAGTTCAAATAAAAATTGTCTATGATGTTGCAAAGATGAAAAAGTCTCATAATAACAAATTTTTGAGTTAGATTTTCATAAGTCATTCCACAACATAATTGATATAAAGCTATCCATTCTTGACTTGGGAATCTCCACTAATAGAAAAGACATATTATCCTGACAACATTTTACTATTAAAACTCATGAAAAATATTTTATTAAACACAGGATTTTCCAATCCTGCTTCAGACATTTATTAGGTGCATAAACCTGGGTAGATAATTTTACCTCTGTCTACCTAATTTTCCTCAACAGTAAATTGAAGACAATGGCACCTGCCTAACAGTACTGTGTGAGGATCATATAATACTTATTAAGTACTTAGTACAGCACCTGGTACATAGTAGGCACCATATGAAACATATCCTTTCATTGTCTCTTCCCTAATGTGATTCACTTTTAATTATCAGGAAGTACTTAATCAAGTTTAAGTCTTTTTCATCTTTTATCAGCTAATCACTCTTATTTTCTGTTGAGCAGAAAGGAATATGTATCATCTCTCTTTTACATTGTTGTTGTTCATCCTTCATTTTCAAAGAAAACCAAGGTCATCAGGAGATGATGAATTTGACATGAATTAGATTTAAGTGAGTGTCATTTAAATTTGAGTTTGAGTGTCAGACCTATTTTCTTTTCCAGAGTCATCACAATTCAACGACAAAACAAAAGTGAAGAGGACTGGCAATGGCATAGGATGCAGTAAGTGACCTTAGTGTCTTTGATGCATGACAAAACTCTAAACACTCCATAAAGCCTACTTCAGCTGCCTTCATGGACACTGAAAGATATTGTTCTTATCCATGCATTCTACCAGGGGAAATCTTCACATGCTTGGTTTAAACATCTTCCTATCTCACCAAAAAGATTGATCCCTATTGGTCATGTTCAATTTAATTAAAGCTGTAGGCCAATATGGTTTGACTAATTTTGTGGCCACTGAACATATAACACTCCTTGGAACCCAGATGATAATTGGGTGACAGGTGGAAACCAAAGGTGGAGGAACAGTCCTGAAAAGGGCTCAAGAAATCCTCATACCAGAGGAACTAGTCTTTCCTGAATATCCCATAACATAATGGTATTTTAAATGATAAAACACTGCTTTCTATATATATGAATATCTTCTTCAGGTTGAATACAATAAATTCCTTCAACAGATCTTTGTATGATATGACCTCCAGGACTTCCCATACTTGTCTATCTCCTCTGAAATACAAGAAGATTATTTTAGCTGAAGTCTCCTCATTGCAGAGTACAGTAAGTATATTCATAAGTCTTCTTCTCAATCCTATGCCTTCAATAATATGACCTATGATTATGTAGAGAAGTAGAGAATGATGTATTATCAAGTTCAGACTCAGATACTTATACCTGTCTGCCTAAGGTTCCTCAATAATAAATTGAAGACAATAGCACTTGCCTAACACTATTGTGTGAGGATCACATAATATTTATTTAGCGCTTAGTATAGCACCAGGTACATAGTAAGCACTATATAAAGTTTGTATATTTTTCTAGTTGGATAAAAGGGGATTATAATTTAGCACAAAAGTGTTCAGAAAAGTCAGCAGTAGGTTTTTAGTCTTAACACATATCAGTAAACAAAGACCCTTAGTTTTGGATCAGCAGGCTAGTGGTTCATCAGGCTAGCCATGAAGTTTCCAGTCCCAGCACAGAAAGTAAAGAGCCAACCCTGGACCCCTTGCACAATAGACATGATTAGACTGGAGCATCCCAGGGAAATGGACAAGGCAAAAATATCTGAAATCTGATTGTAAAAATCCAGTGACCAGGCTCTGATCCCTTAAGCACAAGAAGCTTGGAACAATGCACCCTGTGCTGCAGGAAGAACTTAACTTTCTCCTTAAAAAGATCCCCAGAATTATAAAATTATCAGGTGACAGAGAGAATACTGAAAGCAGCCAGAAAGAAACAATTCAAATATCAAGGGACCACAGTCAGGATTACACAGGATTTACCAGTTTCTACATTGAACATGATACCTTGGATAGCAAATAATCTTGGATTATAATAAAGAATCAACTATCCAGAAAAATTGAGCATGTTTTTCAATAAGATTAAACTGTATCTACATTTGGGAAGATGATTTTGTAACTCTTAATAACTATATCTCTTTTAGGGCAATTAGAAGTAACATACAGAGAGGTTGTAGGTATAAGTTGACTTTGATATGATTATTTTTTTTAAATTAAGGTAAAAATCAAGTGGAAAGGAGGAAAAATAGAATAAATCCCATCACATGAAGAGGTAAAAAAGATTCATTACAGTAGAGGGAAAGAAGGGAGGGGAATGACCATTGTTTGAAGATTAATTTCACAAGTTTTAGCTCAAAAAGGGAATAACATACACATTCAATTGGGCATGGAAATTTATCTTTCCCTGCAGGAAAATGGGAGGAAAAAAGTGAAAAAGAAGGGAGAGGCATTGAGAGAAGGTGGACAGAAGTGAAGAGGGAAGAAAAAGGGAGGATAGTTGACAGAAGTTAGGGAAGATTGAGGGTGGCAGTGTTTAGAAAACAAACAAACAAAAAATGTTGAGAAGAGCCTGAGTGAAAAGAGAGAGAAAAGTATAAAGGGGAGAAAATAGGATGAAGTGAATTATAAAGTTAGTAAATATAACTAAATGTAAATAGGATGAACTCTCCTTTAAACCAAAAGTGAATAGCAGAGTGATCCTATAGTATTGTTTACAAGAAATATATGTGAAGCAAAGATATAAACACAAAGTGAAGATAAAAGGTATCTGAAGTAAAAAAAAAAATCATGGGTAGCAATTCTGTTCTCAGAAAAAAACAAACAACAACAACAACAAAAATAGGTCTAATTAAAAGAGAAAAAGAAAGAAATTACATCTAAAAGGTACTGTGAACAGAGCAGTGATAACAATACATACATAACCTAGTGATATAGCCTCCAAATTCTTAGAGTAGAAGTTACTGGAGCATCTCAACTTCCCTCTCTCAGAACCAGATTAAGAAGGAAATTAAGAAGGTGAATAGAATTTTAGTAAAGTTAGATATGATGGACCTCTGGAGAAAATTGCACGTAGACAAATAGGAAAACACATTTTTTCCTCAGTAGTAGAGCATATACATAGCATATTCACTTTTATTAGGGCATGAAACCTCACAAATAAGTACAGAAGGGTAGAAATATTAAGTGCATTCTTTTTATATCATGATGTAATAAAATTACATGTAATAAAGGACCACAGAAAAATTGACATTAATTGGAAAATAAATAAGCTAATTCTAAGCAATGAGTCGGTCACAAAAAAATCATGAAAACAATCAGTTTCAATCAAGAGAATGGCAATAATGGGTATCAAAACTTGTGCAACACAGTCAAACAGTACTTAGAGGAAACTATCTCTCTAACTGTTTACATAAATATAATAGAGGCAGAGGAGGTTAATGAATTGAGCATAGGACTTAAAAAGCTAGAAAAGGAAAAAAAAAGTAAATCCCCAATTAAATATCCATTTAGAAATACTGAAAATCAAAGTAGAGGTTCATAAAGTTGAAAGTAAGGAAACTATTAAATAAGCAAAACTAAGAGCTGGTTTTATTTAAAAAAAAAACAACAAAATGATAGACCTATGGTTAATGACTTTAAAAAAAAAGAAAAAGAAAAGAAAACTAAATCATCAGTATCAAAATTGAAAACTGTGAATTCACCACTGAAAAGAAAATGGCAACAAAAATTAGGAGCCATTTTACCTAACTGTATGCAACAAATCTGACAATCTACATGAAATGGATGAATATTTACAAAAATATAAATGGTCAAATTAATAGAAAAGAAAAGAAAATACTGAAATAATTCTATTTTAGAAAAAAAGAAATTGAACAAGCCATCAATGAACTCCCTAAGAAAAAATATCCCAGCCAGATGGGTTTACAAGTGAATTCTAACTAATATAGTAAATATAATATATTTAACATACAATATATTAAAAATAATAATAATTTAAATTAATAAAAATAATCCCAACACTATATAAGCTATTTGTAAAAACAGGTGAAGAAGGAGTATTAAGAAATTTCTTTTATGAGAAAAATATGGTATTGACAGCTAAAGTAAAAAAAAAAAAGCCAAACAGAGAAAGAAAATTATAGATCAATTTAACTAATTAATATTAAAGTAAAAAATTAAATGAAATATTTTGAAAGAGATTATAAACCAATGTATTATTAGGATAATACAACATTACCAGAAATGCCAGACTAGTTCAATGTTAGGAAAATTTTCTTCATAATTTACTATGTTAAAAAAAAAACACTAACAGAAACCATATGATTATCTCAATAGATACAGAAATAGTTTTTGACAAAATAAAGCATGTATTCCTATTAAAAAGACTAGATAGTATTAGAATAAGAGATGAACAGCCCAAATGCTTCATCAGCATTAATATGGTGTTGTCAGAACTTGGTGAAGTCCTCTAAGATGCTGACCTGACCCACTTTGGAACAATTATAGCATTACATGGATTATAGACTTACATATTAATAGACAGACAGATATATGTATGTATGTACATATATAATATGTGTACAATATATGCAGCATATATTTTTCTTTATATCTATTTTTCTATTTTATGTTTATGTGCCTGTATACAGATGCAAATGCACACACATATAAAATTTATTTCAAATGACTTTAAATATTTCAAGAGAATATATTTTTATCTTAATGCCTGATGCAGACTTTCACA
Source organism: Myrmecobius fasciatus (assembly GCA_023553655.1). NCBI lineage: Eukaryota > Metazoa > Chordata > Mammalia > Dasyuromorphia > Myrmecobiidae > Myrmecobius > Myrmecobius fasciatus. The sequence continues at coordinate 40,516 of JAJPUD010009843.1, read as the reverse complement.
CATAGTAGCAGCTTAATAAATATTTGTTGGTTGATTTATAAATTAAGCAGAATAAACAGGTGTGTATTACTAGCATCAATAAGATCATATACCTTTTATCAAAGTCAAAGGTGAATTGCTAGTGGAATTTTTTTTTTCAGGAAAAAGCTGGTATAGTAATAAGCTAATGCTTTGTAAGAAATACAAAAAAAAAACACTATTATTTATATAGCTATGTCCAATTTCCTTATTAGATGCTCTGAATCAGATTGTTGAACCTGAAGAGAAAATACTGTGCATTATGTGCCTGATCAATAGACATCTCTTCTCTAAATTATTATAATCAATAAATTACATAGAAACATTACAAATTCACCCTAAACTCATAACACCCTGACAACCTTCCTATCTTAATACAGATGAAAAGTGGTAGACTGTGCATTGATACAGTTTATTTTATGACTATATTTTCACATGCCCATCTCAGAAAGATTCACTAAATATTCTCTGAAACAAGCAATTTTGCTTGTCATTTTACCTCCCAGAATCAGGACTAATGGACAAAATATATACTAACCTGAAGAAATACTCATTTGTGATTTGTTTCCTTTCCCCACACACTAGGTTATTACCCATTACTTTTCATTCAGTGTTTATTCTAATAAGTCTGTCAGAAAATTAGGTGTGTGTGTGTGTGTGTGTGTGTGAGAGAGAGAGAGAGAGAGAGAGAGAGAGAGAGAGAGAGAGAGAGAGAGAGAGAGGGAGAGAGAGAGAAGTGAGAGAGACAGAGACAGAGACAGAAACAGAAATACACAGACCAAAGTATACAAACAAAGATAAGCAAAGAATGACACAGTAACAGAGACAGAGATATAGGTAAAGAGAAAGAGAAGTGAAGATAGACATATAAGAAAGATGAGGAGGATAAAGGAGAAACAGAAAGGGGGAGAGAAAGAAAAAAATATAAGATGGATAAATGGATTTCAAATTAAGAAAACAATGCTTGAGATAGGGAAAAATTGTTAAAAGCAGAATTTATGAAAACTTGGCTATCCAAAGTCAAATCTTAAATAATCTCTAAGGAGTACTAAGATCACAATGTTCATTTGCTGCCTACTGTCTAAACTAAGCCAAGTAATTAATCAAAGTGAAAGTAATCTGTGAATTGAGTTTTACAATATTTTACTACAACTGTCTACCTTTTATCAAACTAACATGCACCGCCATCTGGTGATATGCTTCTTTCTTCTTTCTTTCTTTTTTTTTTGGTGGGGGGAAGGAGGGGAAAAGCTTGGAACAAAAAAAAAGGTTTTGCAAAGGTCAATGTAGAAAAATCACTCATGTTTTGTAAATAAAAAGCTTTTAATAAAAAAAATATGCATAGACAATTTTTCAACATTGATCCTTGAAAAACCTTTTCGTCATTTACCTCCCCTTCCCCCCACCCCTCTCTTAGATTATAAGTAATCAAATATATTTTAAACATGGTAAAAATATGTTAAATCCAATATATGCATACATGTTCATATAAATATATGCATACATATTTATATAATTATAAACATGCATGTATATTTATATACTGTATATATACATGTAATAATGCATATGTAAATATGCATACATATTTATATACTTTTGCTGCACAAGAAAATTCAAATACAAAAGAAAAAAAATGAGAAAGAAAATAAAATTCAAGCAAACCAAAACAAAAAGAATTAAAAGCTCTTTTGTAATCCATCCTCACTTCCCACAGTCCTCTATCTGGGTGTAGATATCTCTATTCATTGGAAGAGAAATTCCATTTCAAATAACTGTAGTTAATATAAAATATTTAGAAGTCTATCTGCAAAGGCAAAGTAGGGAACTATCTGAGCACATCTACAAAACACTTTCTACATCAATAATGTCAGATCTAATCAATTGGAAAAAAATATCAAGTGTTTTGTAGATGTGTTCATATAGTTCCTTACTTTACCTTGGAAGATAGACTTCTAAGTATTTTATATTAACTAAAGTTATTTGAAATGGAATTTCTCTTTTATCTCTTGATATTGGACTTTGTTGGTAATATATAAAATGCTGGTGATTTATGTGGATTTACTTTTGTATACTGCAACTTTGCTAAAGTTGTGAATTGTTACTAGTAGTTTTTTAACTGATTCTCTAGGGTTCTCTAAGTATACCATCATACCATCTGCAAAGAGTGATAATTTGGTTTCCTCATTACCTATTCTAATTCCTTTAATCTCTTCTTCTTCTCTTATTGCCAAACCTAACATTTCTAATACAATATTGAATAGTAGCAACCTTGTTTCACCCTTGGTCTTATTGGGAATGGATCTATTTTTCCCTATTACATATGATGCTTGCTGATGGTTTTGAATAGATGCTAGTGATAATTTTAAAGAAAAATCCATTCATTAATACACTTTTTATTGTTTTTTAGTAGGATGGGGTGTTGGATTTTATCAAATGCTTTTTCTGCACCTATTGAGCAAATCATGATTTTTGTGAATTTGGTTATTGATATAGTCAATTATGCTAATAGTTTTTTTTTTAATATTGGACCAGCTTTTCATTACTGTTATGAATCCTACTAGGGCATGTTGTATTATCCTGGTGATAACTATCGGTAATCTCTTTGCCAATATTTTATTTAAGATTTTTGCATCAATATTAATTAGGGAATTTGTTCTATAATTTTCTTTCTCTCTTTTCACTTTATCTGCTTTAGGTATCAGCACCATAATTCTGTCGTAAAGGAAATTTGGTAGGAATCCTTCTTTTCCTATTTTTTTTCACATAGTTTGGAGGTAATTGTGATTAAAGGCTTAGTAGAATTCATATTTAAATCAATCTGGTCCTGAAGATTTTTTTCTTAGGGAGTTGATTAAAAGTGTGTTCTATTTCTTTTCCTAAAAGAGGATTATTTAAGTAATTTATTTCCTCTACTATTAATGTGAACAATTTATATTTTTGTAGAAATTCCTGTATTTCACTTTAATTATCAAATTTATTGACATAATGTTTGGAAAAAATAACTCCTAATTATTGCTTTAATTTCCTCTTCATTGGTAGAATGTTCTCCCTTTTCATTTTTGATATTATCGATGTGTTTTTCTTCTTTTCTTTTTCTAATCAAATTAACTAAAGGTTAATCTACTTTATTGGTTTTTTCATAAATACCAACTCCTACTTTTGTTAATTAATCTCTCCTTTTATTTTCAGAATTCTAAATATGGTATTTTATCAAGATTTTTAATTTGTTCTTTTACTAGCTTTTTTAGTTGTAAGCCCCACTCACTGATTTTCTCTTTCTATAATTTATGTGGCATCTAGGGATATAAACATCATCTAAGAACTATTTCGGCCACATCTTATAAATTTTGGAATATTATCAAAATATTGCAATTCTCTTGGATGAAATTATCAATTATTTCTATGGTTTGTTGTTTCACCCATTCTTTCTTTAGGATTAGATTAATTTATATCCAACTCAGGGCAGATCCAAGACGGCAGAGTGTAGACATGACTTCTGTGACCTCCTCTAACTTTCAAACCTACAGCAGATTAAGCCTCTAAACTGGTTCTGGAGTGAAAGCACCCCCAAATATTTGGAGTACAATGCATTCCCAGAAAAAGTTACCTTGAAGAAGCTTCAGAACAGATATGTTTCAGTCATACAGAAAGTCAGTTTGCCTAATTCAGATGGCAGCTATGGGAGACAGGGCAGGAAGCCAGGCCAGGAGTCAGTGTGGTGGATTCTAAGAACCTGGGAAGTTTCTGTGAGCATCCTGGGTCACTCTGCCCTGGTTGTGGGCAGGTGCTTTGGCAGATCTGCCTTTTATAAAAGGTAGATTGTAAACCACTGAGTACACCAGACTTAGCCCAGATAGCCTAGTACCTGAAGTCAATCAGCAGAACTGTAATGAACAAAGAAATTCAATTGGCCAATTACAAAAGGAGCTTTAAAAAGGTGATTAAAGAAAATAATATATTAAAAATTAGAATAGAATAAATGGAAGTGAATGATTGAATAAGAGTTCAAGAATCAGTCAAACAAAAACAAAAAAAAGAAAAAAATTAAAAATAATATGATTTTTTTCTTGTAGATAAGATTTTTCTTGCACAACAACTTGTCAAGTATTTTATCATTATGAACATGTAATGGACTTCCTGCCATATAGGGGAGGGGTGGGGACTGGGGGTAAAATTTGTAACAGAAAGCTTTGTAAAGATCAATGCTGAGGAACTACCCATACATATGCTATGCAAATAAAAAGCTTTAATAAAAAAATAAAATATGAAATATCTCCTAGGAAAAACAACTGACTTGGAAAATAGATCTAAGAGAGACAATCTAAGGATTATTGGACTTCCTGAAAGCCATGATGAAAAAATAACCTAGACACTATCTTCCAGGAAATCATGAAAGAAAACTGCCCTGATGTTTTAGAATCAGAAGATAAAATAGCCATTGAAAGAATTCACCCATCACTTCCTGAAAGACACCCCAAATTAAAATCCAAAGGAAAACCATGGCTAAATTTCAGGACTATCACATCAAGGAAAAGATATTGCAAGCAGCTAGAAAGAAACAATTCAAATACTGAGGAACTATAATTACAATCACCCAGGATATGTTTGTGACAGTCCTTTTATAGTGGCAAGAAAATGGAAGCTGAATGGATGCCCATTAATTGGAGAATGGCTGAATAAATTATGATTTATGAATGTTATGGAATAATATTGTTCTATAAGAAACAATCATCAGGATGATTTCAGAGAGGCCTGGAGAGTCTTGCATGAACTGATGCTGAGTGAAATGAGCAGAACCAGGAGATCAGTATACATGGCAATAACAATACTACATGATGATCAATTCTGATGGACATGAATCTCTTCAACAATAAAATGTTTCAAACATTTCCAGTTGTTAAGTGAAGAAAGCCATGTACACCCAGAGAGAGAGATATGAAATGTGGACCATAACATAACATTTTCATACTCTCTATTGATGTTTGCTTGCATTGTGTTTCTTTATTCAGATTTTTTTTCTCTTGTAGATACGATTTTTCTTGTACAACAAGATAATTGTGAAAATATGTATACATATATTCTATTTGTCAAGTATTTCAAAATAATTAATATGTAGTGGACTTCCTTCCATCTAGGGGAGGAGTAGGTACTGGGGGGATAATTATTTTAAGCTTCCTGCACGTGTAACCTGGAAATAGGTTTGGGAAATATAGGTGCCAAAAAGTTCCTGTTCCTATGTCCAGTTGCATCCCTCTCTGACTAATTGTCAGATTCCCTTATAATCTCTTATTTCAGAACTCCTGAAGCTGCTGCTGTTCCCCTGCTGCCTTCCAGACCCATAGCTGGAATTACCACCATAAGTGTTTTAGAACACTCCACATCTTTGTGTCACTGGTTTCCTTAACCTATTAAATTGTTTTAGGCTGAAAAAAATGTCTCATCCACTCTTTGTCTTAGCTCTGCCAATATAAAATGTGATTTGAAGCCCTACCTTCAAATTATTTGGAGGGAATAGTCAGTTGTTTATTTACTTTCTCTACTCTTCCATCTTGGTACTGTAACTATAGTCTTCATCTTCCATGATTTTAACACCTATGTGAACACTGTACTTTTAATATAGTGCCCTGCCAATAGTAGATTTTTAATAAATGTTTATTTATTGATTGATGTTGATTACTCTTTTAATATTCTGGCTTCTTAGTTCCTGGAATTTATCATTCCAGATGACTTGCAGCTTCACTTGACTTTAGTAATCCAGAATATGTGAACAATTAAGCATTTATTACCATCTCTAAATATGAGCAAAATAAAATGTAAAGGTTATATTTTTTTCTACTTTCTTTTTCTCATCCACTCTACATGTATCAGGTCATTAAGTCTACCAATATTCTGTGCCACAATATTTCCACAATATAGTTTCTTATTTCTTTTTCAATTTTCACTTCAGTTGCCCACAATCAACTCTTTATTAACTTTTACAAAAATTCTAGGCATCATCATAGAATTTTAAGATTTAGAGCTCCAAGAAATTTTAAAGAATATCTAATCAATTCTTTTCATTTTACAAGTGAGAAAAAAATCTGAGAGGTTAAATAATGGACATATGGTCACACAGATATTTAAGCATTTTGGTATTTAAAGTCAGGTCTTTGACTTCCAGACTAGTTTTTTTCCCCCTTTAAACTGTGCTTATTACCCTTTTAACAATGTCCATTGCTTACAGTCTTTCATGAATCCAATCTATTTTTATCCTGCTTTCAAAATAATCTTCCTAAAAAATAACTCTGCATGCCAAACCTTTATCAAAATTGTTTGGCAATATCCCTACCATAAAAAATTTAAAATCTCTAGGCTGAGATTCAGTGCTTTCTAACAATTTGTTAAAGTTTCTCTCTTATTTTTAGTTCAGCTGAATTACTTCTCCTTCTCTCTCTTTGCAAAATAATATCTTTCTACCTTTTCAAGAATTGGGTCAAAAGTTACATTTTCCAGAAAATATTTTTCTCTAATCAGCCTTTTTGGAAGAAATTTGGACCTTATCTCTAAGCACCTAATTTTGAAATTAAGGTTTAAAAATGTTGCATTTTTAAATCAATATAAGAAGTATGTTTAGAATGTTAATCTTATATGATTAAAACCATTTATAATCTCTAGAGATAATGTCTCAATGAATATCCCTTAATTTCTTTTCCTAAATATTAGTGTCACTAGTTTTGCTTTATATAAAAGTATTTATTGAAATAGTTTAATAAAAATAAACTTATTAACTTATGGCTGGTTTCACCCTAATAATGTTTTTAACAGTTTTATTAATAGACCTTTGGCTTTCACTTTAATCACTTTTACAAGGTTCATGGGAAAGAAAAATATTCTCATTTTATAAAGTCTCATGGGATAATTTTGTTTTACTCAAAAAATGAGAATGTATTTAAATAAAATAACAACTGAATGCAACGGAAGATTTCTCTTTAGGAGTCAATATTTTTTCCTCATCAAGAAAATGCACCTTCTAAAACAGATATGGAATAGTAATATGTCTATCAACTATATTCTCATAATGCTAAATTTGTTTATCAGTTGATTTGCTGATGATGTTACTAAGTGGAGCATATAATATCTAAAACAAACTTAGGTTTCATTTAGTACTCTAAAATCTGTGAATATCACTCTCAAAATTAATCAATGCTATCAAGGATGATGTCTAATTAAATAAATATAATTGATTATAAAGAGAGAGAGAGAATCTTAAAAATAACATGCTTTTTATTTTTTAATGTAAGGTAGGAAGGACCAGGATAGAGTGGAAATGTTGTTATTTCTTTTGAATATCTTGTTTACAATTCTTATCTTTGTTGAGATTCTCTAGTTAGCAGCTATAATAATTTTAAAGTGAGGTTTGCTGAAATTAACTTGGCAGTAATAAAATTATGAAATATTATATATTATGTGTTAGTATGACTCTTGCCTTCTTCATGGCAACTGATGCCATTTTCCCCAATAAAGAAAAAGGTACAATTCTTCTAAGACATACATAGATACATACACACACACACACATTATCATGATCATGAGCTGATAATGTCAGTATGACAAAGCCATTTTCTGTGCATACCAATGATTAAAGGCAGACAAATAAAAACCCTGCAATCTCATTTTCAAGTGCTAATGGTAAGTAATTTAATATTCTTTCATCTTATATCTCTGGTTGCATTAGCTATTTTGGAGGTCACTGAAGAGTGTAATTTTGATAACCATTTTCATAAGATTTTTATATACACTTTCTCTATAAATAGAATTTAATGATGAGAATAATTAATTTCATTTATCTCTCTAATGTTCATAAAATGTATATACATTTTCAAATTTAATTATCACACAATTATTTAGATATTGTTACCTAGATATTGTGAATGTGATTTGCAGAAATTGAACCTAATAAATAATTTTAACTTTCCCAAAGGTCACACATCTATTCAAAAATTTCTGTTATTCAAATATAGGACTTCCAATTTTTAATATAAAGTTCTATCTTTCTCCCTACGATATATTTACAACTAGAAAGTGCAAGATAAAAGATTACTGGTTCTTGATTTATCATTGGGTCCAAGAACATATCATAATAGGATCACTCATTCTGAGCATGACATTTGTTGAATCAGACATTATTTAAATATTTACATTTCAGAAATCACATCACTGCTTATAATGCAGACCATCAATTTTTATAAGTAGAATGATGTCCTTTCTCTTTATAATTTTCATTTTCTTAAATGGCAGATTGCTGGATATTCTCATGCACAAGGATGAATTCTGCCAAAGGAAATTCTTTACTGAAATAAATTTGGTATTTAAAATAGTAAATGCAATGAAACATTGCATCTACATTCCAAATGTTTATGGCAACCAACTTATGAGTAATCCTTTTTTATACCACACTTCCATTTATGCAATCACACAGTGGTAGAAAAAAGTAACAAGTCATTAAGAAGTGATTTTTTAAGAACCATAAATACTGCTTTAATTATAAGAGATATAATTCATGTAGTTTTTAAAGTTTTAAATCATTTTGCATGCATTATCTCATGAGTTCCTCATAAGCAACCCTTAGAAGAAGATGTTGTGTTATATATTTCCATTTTAAGGATAAGGAAATTGAGAGACAGAGAAGGTAAAATACTAATGTGTGGGTGTCAATTTATACTGTTTCTTTAGAGATAATTGATTATTTTCACAGAATTTTGCAAGCTACTTGTTAAATATGGACTGTGCACAGTTCAATCAACTCTTGCATTTGTAATTGGTATTTGTTTCTTTAAAAGAATGGCTGTTAACCACTGAAGACTATATTTTCCATATATTATTATCTACTTTAGATAATTATGACTTTAATGCAAACCTAATTGCATTTTATTAAGATTTTATTTGGAGTACTTATAAAGTTCTTAGAAAATTTTCCTAAAATCCTCATTTGGTACTCTTTTAATCATCTTATTTGCAGAATTCATTTGATGATTATCTATAATAAAAGGAATAATCACTTTAAATATTTAAATATTCTCTTTATCACTAAGCTAATAAAAATCAAATGAAACTGATTTAATATCAGATCACACAGAAAATTTTATGATAAAATTTTCTAGTAAATATTAAAATTTTCCAAGAATATTTGAGTTAATATATTGCCATTCAACAAAAAACATCTGATAAAAAATAGAAGGTATTAAATATAATACAATAGGTATTATTGTTTTTATATGTATTTGCATCCAAGAGCCACTGAGGTCTCTGTCATTGCTGAGGTTCTTTGATTCTCTATTTCACTTATTTTGAAAATGTACAGTCATATTAGAGAGGACTGGGTTCAATGGATTTTCCTTATTAAGCCAGCTATGCTATGCAGCAAATGAACCAGCACAACAAACAATCTCTGTACTGTCATGAATATTATTAAAATATTCAATAAATAATTAAGATTTGGTAAAGCAAAATAGGAACACCTGCCACTCTGTCAATAGAACAGATGGTCAGCAGGAAATTTTCAAACAATCATTTCTTAAATTGACAAGGAAAGCCAATTGCTACTTGGCATAAAGTACTTCATGCCCCTTGTGTATAGGAATCTGTAAAAGTGGAAAACTAGTTTGTAATTGTTATGTCTTAAGAAACAAATAAAAAATTGAGCAAATGTCAAGAAATATAATACAAATCATTTTACTGAACATGTAATTATGACAGCAGCTAGGTAGAGCAATGGATAGAGCAGAGGTAGGTTCATTGGCTGCAATTCAAAAATAGTCTCAAACACTAAATATTTGTGTGGCCCTGCATTAAAAAAAAAAACAGCAATTATGTCATGATGTGTAGAAACCTATAGACTTTCAAATACCTGAGCTCAAGTCTTTCTTTTGATATCTGCCATGTTATGACTCAGGGCAAGTTCCTTAGCATGTCTAAGTTTCACAGGCAACTCTATATTATAAGTTAAACCAAAATTTCAAAACATACATAGCTAATTTTTCAATGTTGACCCTTGCATAGCATTGTTTTTTAGATTTTCCCTTCCATCTCTGCACCCACTTCCCTAGATGGCAAGCATTCTAATATATGTTATCTATGTTAAAATATACATTAAATCCAATATGTGTACACATATTTATACAATTCTCTTGCTGCACAAGAAAAAGGAGATCAAAAATAAAGAAAATGAGTAAGAAAACAAAATGCAAGCAAACAAAATCAAAGACAGTGAAAATGCTATGTTGTAATCCACATTCAGTTCCCACAGTCCTCTCTCAGGATGTAGATGTCTCTCTTTATCACAAGATCATTGGAAATGGCATCAATCATCTCATTGTTGAAAAGAGTCACATTTATTAGAATTGAATGTACTATAATATTGATGTTGTTGTGTACAATGATCTCCTGGTTCTGCTTATTTCATTTAGCATCAGTTCATGAAAGTCTTTCCAGGCCTCTCTAAAATCATCCTCCTGATTGCAGAACTCAAATTTAAAAGAAAGAAAAAAAAGCCCAAAATGTGAGAAAAACAAAACAAATTATCTGACCCTGGAAAGTTAGTGTGATGACCGGGAAGATAAAAAGAAGACAGTAATTTCAAAACAACTATGAGAAAAGTCCAAAAGAAAAATAAGAAATGATGTTAGTCCCAGAAAAAAAAACTTATGGAAAAACTAACAAAGGAATTTAAAAATCATATAAGTCAGGTGTAAGAAAAAATTGAGAAAGAAATTAGAATGAAAAAAGTTAATAGTTTGGAAAAAGGAAATGACTGCTTACAAAATGGAATTGATCAAAGGAAAAGGAAGATACAAAAATTCACTAAGGGGAAAAGAAACCTCCTTGAAAACTAAAATTGGTCAAATAGAAAAGAAAATACAAAAGCTAATTGAGTAAAACAATTATAATTTGCCCTTAAAATTATAAATGGGCAAATTAAAGCAAATGACTCTGAGGCATCAGAAAATCAATCAACCAAATATAAAAGAAGGGAGGAAAAGAGAAAAAAATACCTCATGGAACGAACAACTGATCTGGAAAACAGATCTTGGTAAAATAATTTCAGAATTATTGGACTGTCTGAAAACAATGATTAAAGGAAGAACTAAAATTCATCCTTCAAGAAATTGTCCAAAAAACAAACAAACAAACAAACAAAAAGCAACAACTCTGCCCAGATATCTTTAAAGCAGAAAGCAAAATAAGCATTGGAAGAATCCACCAATCATTTCAGGTAAGATGCCTCAAAATCAAATCTCCAAGGAACATCACAAAATTGAGAATTATCAGATCAAGGAAAAAATACTGCAACTGGCCAAAAAGAAACAATTAAAATATCAGGGAGTGGCAATCAGGATTACCCAGATTAAACAACTGCAACTTTAAAGGGTCAGAGTTTATTAAACATGACATTCCAGCAGCCAAAGGAGCTAGGATTAGAAGCAAGAATTACTTAGCCAGCAAAATTAAGTATAATACATCATGAAGGGAAAAAATGCTATTCAATGAAGTGGGAATATTTCAAAACTTCATAAGGAAACAAACAGAAGTAAAATAAAAATCTGATTTCCAGTACCTTCTACCATTGGTTGAATATAGAAATCTATCTCATCAGATGGGAAGGGGAGGAAATGAAGTAAAATGGTGGTGGGGGAAATGAAGAGGGGTTTTCAGATCAGAGGAGGTGGTAAAGAACCATAACACTGGTGAAGGGGGAATGGGTGAAAACAGAGAGAGGATAAATAGCAATAAAAATTTAATGGAGAGAAGTACAGTTAGTAATCATAAATGTAAAATAGTTGGGATGAATTCTGTCATAAAATAGAAGTGGATTGCACAGTGGATCACAGACCAGAATTCTACAATATGTGATTTACAAGAAAGATATTTGAAGCAGAGAAACACAGAGTAAAGGTAAGGGCTTGGAGCAGAAACTCTCATACTTTAGCTCAAGTAAAAAAAAAATTAAAAAACACAGGAACCCATTATGACAAGGTAAAGGCAAAATTAGAACCAAATTAAATGCTTAATGAAGGAAACTGCATACTACTAAAAAGTGACATACTAAATGAAGCAATATCAATAGTAAATATATAGGCACCAAGTGGTATAACACTCAAACTATAAAATGAGAAGTTAAGTGAGTCTAAGGAAGAAGTAAACAGCAAAATTATGTTAATAGGGGCCTTCAATTGTCTCCGCTCAAAACTTGGTAAGTCTAACAAAAAAAAAAAAAGAAAAAAGAAATTGAGGCAAATAAAATATAAAATATAATATATACATATATATTATATATAAAACATATATGTATACATACACATATATATAATATAAAAGATTTTTGGAGAATACTATATGTGATGAAAAAGGCATATGCTTTTTTTTTTTTTTTTTCCCTCAGCAGCTCAGGCATCTTTACAAAAATTGACCCCATATTAGGCCACAAAGCCTTAAAACCTAATGTAGAAAGGCAGAAATATCATATTCTTTTCAGATCATTAAGCATTAAAAATTACATTTCACAAAGGGAAGAAATAACTTAAAAGTAATTTGTAAACTTAAAATATGTATTCCTAATGAGTAAATGGGTCAAAGAATATATCATAAAAACAACCACTAATATTTTCATCAAAGAGGATAATTTTCAGAGAGGCCTAGAGAAACTTACAAGAATTGATGCTAAGTAAAGTGAGTAAACCAAGACAACATTGTACACAGAAATAGCAAGATTATATGATGATCAGCAAGATGGCGAATTGCAGACAGCTTTCTCTGTGAGCTCCTGAGACCTTCCCTCAGACCCAGACAAATTGAGAGTCAGAACTGGTTCCGGAGTGAGGGCTCCACCAAACACTTGAACTACAATGCACTTCTATCAACAATCTACCTTGAAAAAATTCTGGAGAAGGTAAGCCTCAGGGGAAATTGGCCACTGGCCAGGATCAGACGCCAGCGTTCCTGGGGAAGAAGTCGGGCTGCCACAGAGGCAGATTTTAGACACCCAGGAAGCCCTGGTGAGACTCCTGGGCCACTTTAATCTGCTTGCGAGTAGGTGCTTTGGCAGATCTGCCTTTGGTAAAGGATGGATTGAGAGCAGCTGAAAACGTGGTCCTAGTGCGTATCTAGCCCGACCAGCCTCAGACCGGAAGTCAACTCGGCAAACTGCCCCAGGGCAAATTGAAACTGCGGCAGTATTCCCTGCTGGTGACTGATACCTCAGCTGAAGAACATGAGTAAGAAGCAGGAGAGAGCTCTCACCATTGACAGCTTTTACGGAGAAAAAATAGAGAAGTTCCCAGATCCTGAGATTCCGAAAACAATCCCAGATGAAGCCACAAAGGTGGACTTAAGCTACTTTCCCTTTCAGAAGCCTTACCTGGAAGATTGCATAAAGAATCTCAAAAGAGAACTAGAAGAAGAATGGGGAAATAAATTGAGATCAGTGCAATAGAGATATCAAAAACTGGAAAACAGGACTGGTGAATTGGAAAAATAAAACAATTCACTGAAAAACAGAATTGGTGAATTGGAAAAAATCACCAAGTCACTGGAAAATAAAAATGGTGAAATGAAAAAGGAAAAAAATTCACTGAAAAATAAAATTGGTGAATTGGAAAAAGAGAATAATCCACTGAAAAACAAAATAGGTGAATTGGAAAAAGACAACAATTCATTGAAAAATAAAATTGGCAAAATGGAAAAACAATGCATTGAAACAAGAAATTCACTTAGCCAGCTACAAAAGGAGCTAAAATAGATAACTGAAGGAAATAATACTTTAAAAATTAAAATTGAACAAATAGAAGTAAATGACTCAATAAGACTTCAAGAATCAGTCAAACAAAAACAAAAAAAGATGAAAAAATAGAAGAAAATATGAACTATCTCCTAGGAAAAACAACTGACTTGGAAAACAGATCCAGGAGAGACAATCTAAGGATTATTGGACTCCATGAAAGCCACTATGAAAAAAAAGAACCTTGAGTCTATCTTCCAGGAAATCATGAAAGAGAATTGCCCTGATGTTTTAGAATCAGAAGGCAAAATTGGCATTGAAAGAATTCACCAGTCACCTCCTGAAAGAGACGACAAAATTAAAACCCCAAGAAATATCGTGGCCAAATTTCAGGACTATCGCACCAAGGAAAGGATAATGCAAGCAGCTAGAAAGAAACTGTTCAAATACCGAGGAACTATAATTAGAATTACACAAGATCTGACAGCTTCCATATTAAAGGATCAAAGGGCCTGGAATCAGATATTCCAAAACGCAAAAGAACTTGGATTACAGCCAAGAATAAGTTATCCAGCTAGAATGAGGATCACCTTCCAGGGAAGAAGATGTTCATTCAATGATACAGGAGAATTTCACTTATTTCTAATGAAAAGACCAGATATGAACAAAAAAATTGACCTCCAAATACAGAACTCAAGAGAAGCATAAAAAGGTAAAAAAGAAAGAACTCTTGAGAACTATATTTCTACTAGAGGCATCCTTAAAGAATGGGGGTATAATTCGATTTTTCTTTGATAATAATGGAAAGGAAATTAGCCGTGGAAGGGATACCATACTGAAAAAAAAAAGGGGGGGGGGGGGGAAAGGAGGCAAAATAAAGTAAAAATAAAGGAGGTAAAATAAGGCAAAATCTCATAAAGAGACATAGAAGATCTAATATAATTGAGGGAAAGAAGGGAGAGTGATGAGTTTTGTGTAAATCTTACTCTCATTAGATTGGGCTCTAAAAGAGTATATCAGACACAATTGGCTTCAAAGAAAGGCCTGACCCTCCTTGTGGGAAGGTGGGAGGGAAAGGAGGAAAGGAAAGGGAAAAACTAATAGAAGGATTAGGGGAAAGGTATAAAGGAGAGGGAGGGATTCTAAAGGGGGGAAGACTATTGGTGGGAGGAAGTCATCAAAAATAAAGTACTGGGGAAGGAGGAAGGGAGAGAAGGGAAAGGGAAGAGAAAATCATAACTCTGGGTAAATAAGATGGCAGGGAATACAGATATAATTATTTTAACTGCGAATGTGAATGGAATGAACTCTCCCATAAAACGGAAGTGGGTAGCAGACTGGATTAAAAGCCAGAATCCTACAATATGTTGTTTACAAGAAACACATCTAAAACATAGAGATACATACCGAGTGAAGGTAAAAGGCTGGAGTAGAATCTTCTATGCTTCAGGTGAAAAAAGAAAGGCAGGGGTAGCAATCCTTATCTCAGATCAAGTAAAAACAAAAACAGATCTAATTAAAAGAGATAAGGAAGGAAACTATATTTTACTAAAGGGTACCATAGACAATGAAGTGGTATCAATACTAAACATATATGCACCAAGTGGTATAGCATCCAAATTCCTAGAGGAGAAACTAACCGAGATGCAAGGAGAAATAGACAGTAATACCATACTAGTGGGGATCTCAACCTTGCTCTCAGAATTAGATAAATCAAATCACAAAATCAATAAGAAAGAAGTTAGGGAGGTAAACAAAAGGCTAGAAAAGTTAGGTATGATAGCTCCCTGGAGGAAATTGAATGGTGAAAGAAGGGAGTATACTTTTTTCTCAGGGGTTCATGGAACTTATACGAAAATTGATCATGTGTTAGGACATAAACACCTCAAAATCAAATGCAGAAAACCAGAAATAGTAAATGCATCTTTCTCAGATCATGATGCAATAATACTCACATGTAATATAAGGTCAGGAGAAAATAGACCACAAGTTATTTGGAAATTAAATACTCTAATCCTGAAGAATGAATGGGTGAAAGAGCAAATTATAGACACAATCAATAATTTCATCCAGGAGAATGACAATAATGAGACAACATACCAAAATTCGTGGGATACGGCCAAAGAGGTTATAAGGGGTAACTTTATATCTCTAGATGCTTACTTGCATAAAACAGAGAAAGAGAAGATCAATGAACTGGGATTAAAATTAAAAAAGCTAGAAAAAGACCAAAATAAAAACCCTCAATCAAATACCAAATTGGAAATTCTGAAAGTTCAAGGGGAGATCAATAAAATTGAAAATAAGAAAACTATTGAATTAATAAATAAAACCAAGAGTAGGTTTTATGAAAAAACCAACAAAATAGATAAGCCTTTAGTTAATTTGATTAGAAAAGGGAAAGAGGAAAATCAAATTGTTAGTCTCAAAAATGATAAGGGAGAACTTTCCTCCAATGAAGAGGAAATTAGAGTAATAATTAGGAGTTTCTTTGACCAACTTTATGTCAATAAATTTGATAATCTAAATGAAATGCAGGAATATCTACAAAAATATAGATTGTCACGGTTAACAGAAGAGGAAAAAATTATTTAAATAGCTCCATTTTGGAAAAAGAAATAGAACAAGCTATTAATCAACTCCCTAAGAAGAAATCTCCAGGGCCAGATGGATTTAGGTGGGAATTTTACCAAACATTCACAGAACAATTAATCCCAATACTATATAAACTATTTGAAAATATAGGGAAAGAAGATGTACTACCAAATTCCTTCTATGACACAGATATTGTGCTGATAGCTAAACCAGGTAGGGAGAAAACTGAGAAAGAAAATTATAGACCCATTTCCCTAATGAATATTGATGCAAAAATGTTAAATAAGATTTTAGCAACAAGATTACAGAAAGTTATTCCCAAGATAATACACCATCACCAAGTACAATTTATACCAGAAATTCAGGGTTGGTTCAATATTAGGAAAACTATTAGCATAATCAATTATATTAATAACCAAATTAACAAAAAAATATGATTATCTCCATAGATGCAGAAAAAGCCTTTGATAAAATTCAACACCCATTCCTACTAAAAACACTGGGGAGTATAGGAATAAATGGGCTTTTCTTAAAATGATTAGTAGTATCTACTTAAAACCTTCAGCCAGCACCATATTTAATGGAGTCAAACTAGAACCATTCCCAAGGAGATCAGGAGTGAAACAAGGCTTGCCCACTGTCACCATTATTATTTAATATTGTCTTAGAAATGTTAGCTTTGGCAGTAAGAGAAGAAAAAGAGATTAAAGGAATTAGAGTAGGTAATGAGGAAACCAAATTATCACTCTTTGCAGAAGACATGATGATATACTTAGAGAACCCTAGAGACTCAATGAAAAAACTACTAGAAACAATTCACAACTTTAGCAAAGTTGGAGGATACAAAATAAATCCACATAAATCATCACCATTTATACATATATATATATATATATATATTACCAATAAATTTCAGCAGCAAGATATACGAAATGAAATTCCATTCAAAATAATTGTTTGATAGTATAAAATATTTGGGAATTTATTTGCCAAGGGAAAGTCAGGAACTATATGAACTAAACTACAAAGCACTTTACACACAAATAAACTCAGATCTAGTCAATTGGAAAAACTTAAAATGCTCATGGGTAGGCTGAGCAAATATAATAAAAATGACAATACTACCCAAACTAATTTACTTATTTAGTTCCATACTAATCAAACTCCCAAGAAATCATCTTACAGATCTAGAAAAAAATACCAGCAATATTCATTTGGAAGAAAAAAGGTCAAGAGTTTCAAGGGGATTAATGAAACAAAAGGCTGACAATGGTGGACTTGCTGTACCAGATTTAAAACTATATTACCAAGCAGTGGTCATCAATACCATTTGGTAGTGGCTAAGAAGAGTATTCGATCAGTGGAATAGGATAGAATCACAAGACAAACTAGGCAATAACTATAAAAATTTAATCTTTGATAAACCTAAAGACCCCAGCTTCTGGGATAAGTACTCACTATTTGGCAAAAACTGCTTTGAAAATTGGAAACTAGTGTGGAAGAAATTAGGGTTTGACCCACATCTAACACCACACACCAAGATAAGACCTAAATGGGTTCATGATCTGGATATAAAGAGTGATACTATAAGTAAATTAGAGGAAAGTAATATAGTTTACCTCTCAGACCCATGGAGATGGAATAAATTTATGTCCAAAGAAGATCTGGAACTCTTAATTGAAAGCCAGATAGATAACTTTGACTATATTAAGTTAAAAAAGTTTTGTATAAACAAAACAAATGCAGTCAAGATTAGGAGGGAATCAATAGATTGGGAAATCATCTTTACATTTAAGGGTTCTGATAAAGGTCTCATCTCTAAAATATATAGAGAATTGTCTCATTTTTATAAATCAAGCTATTCTCCAATCAGTAAATGGTCAAAGGATATGAACAATTTTCAGAGAATGAAATTAAAACTATTTCTAGTCATATGAAAAGGTGCTCCAAATCACTATTGATCAGAGAAATGAAAATCAAGACAACCCTGAGGTACCACTACACATCTGTCAGATTAGCTAAAATGACAGGAAAAGGTAACGATGAATGTTAGAAGGGATGTGGGAAAACTGGGACACTGATGCATTGCTGGTGGAGCTGTGAACGGATACAGCAATTCTGGGGAGCAATTTGGAACTATGCTCAAAAAGTTATCAAACTGTGCATACCCTTTGACCCAGCAGCATTTCTATTGGGCTTATATCCCAAAGAAATCATAAAGGAAGGAAAGGGCCCCACATGTGCAAGAATGTGTGTGGCAGCCCTTTTTGTAGTGGCTAGAAACTGGAAACTGAATAGATGCCCTTCAATTAGAGAATGGCTGAATAAATTATGGTATATGAATATTATGGAATATTATTGCTCTGTAAGAAATGACCAGCAAGATGATTTCAGAGAGGCCTGGAGAGATTTGCATGAACTGAAGCTGAGTGAAATGAGCAGAACCAGGAGATCATTATATACGGCAACAACAATACTATATGATGATCAATTCTGATGGACATGGCTCCCTTCAACAAGTAAATGTTTCAAACCACTTCCAATTGTTCAGTGAAGAAAGCCATATACACCCAGAGAGAGGGATGTGAAATGTGGACCATAAAATAACATTCTCATACTCTTGATTGATGTTTGCTTACATTGTGTTTTCTTTATCTGATATGTCTTTTATGTAGATACGATTTTTCTTGTACAACAATGATAAGTTTGGAAATATGTATACATATATTCGATTTGCCAGGTATTTTAACATAATTAACCTGTAGTAGATATCCTGCCATCCAGGGGAGCGGTGGGGAGCTGGGGGGAATAACCTGTAGCAGAATGCTATGTAAGAGTTAATGTTGAAGGATTACCCATACATATGTTTTGCAAATAAAATAAAATTTAAAAAAAGATTATATGATGATCAAATCTTATGAACTTGCCTCTTTACAACTGCAAGGTGATTCAGGCCATTTCCAAATGGTCTTGTAATGAGAAAAAGCCTTCTGCACCCAGGGAGAGGACTATGGGGACTGAGTATGAATTACAACATACTATTTTCACTTTTTTATTGTTGTTTGTTCAAATTTTGTTTTCTTTTTAATTTTTTTTCTTTTTTTTTGTTCTGATTTTTGTTTTGCAGCATAATTGTGGAAAGATGTATAGAAAAATTGCACATGTTCAACATATATTTGATTACTTGCAAGATAGGGAAAAAGGAAATAGGATGGTAGGGGAAAAATGGAACACAAGGTTTTGCAAAAGTAAATGGTGAAAATTACCTTTGCATATATTTTGAAAATGAAAAAAAAAACTTACAAGTATATAAAGAAAGAAAAGGGCAATGAGACAATATATTAAAATTTCTAGGATACAGCCAAAGCAATACTTAAAGGAAAATATATTTGTCTAAATTCTTATACTAACAGAATTAAAAAGAATAGATCAATGAATTGGGCATGCAACAACAACAATAACAACAACAACAACAACAAAAGTAAATGAAAAAGAACAAATTAAAAATTCCCAACTGAGCACCATATTACAAATCCTGAAAATTAAAGGTGAAATTAATAAGGTCAAAAGATTAAAGTTATTTAACAAATAAAATTTGGAAGTTGGTTTTATGAGAGGAATTAAGAAAGAGAAGGTATTGTTTAAATTGATTAAAAGGAAAAAAAGGAGAAAACCAAATATCCAGTATCAAATCAGAAAAGGGGGATATCACCAGTAATGAAGGAAAAATTAAAGCAAGCATATTTGGCCCAATTGTATGCTAATAAATCTGGTAGTCTAAGTGAAATGAAGGCATATTCACAAAAAATACAAATTATTTAGATAAATACATAAATAATATAATGCTTAAAAAGCACAATTTTAGAAGAAAAAAACAATTTAATCAATGAATTCTCTCATAAAAGAAAAAATTTCCATAGCCAGATTGGATTCACCAGTGAATTCTAGCAAGAATTTTTTTTTTTTTATTTTTTTTTTTTTTTTTTTTTGCTGAGGCAATTGGGGCTAAGTGACTTGCCCAGGGTCACATAGCTGTTACGTGTCTGAGAACAGATTTGAACTCAGGTCCTCCTGACTTCAGGGCTGGTGCTCTATCCACTGCGCCACCTAGCTGCCCCCTACCAAGAATTTAAAGAACAATTAATTCCAATATATATATATATATATATATATATATATATAGGGGGGGAATTGGCAAAGGAGGTATCCTACCAAACATCTTTTATAACAAAAATATAGTGGCAATAGTTAAGCCATAAATAGCTAAAAAAGAGAAAGAAAATCATAGACTAATTTCCTCAATGACTATCACTGCAAAAATTTTAAACAAAACATGTACAAGGCAATTGCAACAATATATCACAAGGATTACAAACTAAGACCACGTGGGATATATACTGATAATGCAAGTTTGGTTTATTATTAGAAAAAAAAACTATCAATATAATTGACCATATAAATAACAAAAGAAATAAGAAATTATATGGTTATCTCAATAGAACTACAAAAGGTTTTCACCCAGTCATTCTTTAGGATTAATTATTTAGTGTCCAATTAATTTTTGTTTTATTTTTTTCCTGTCCTTATACTACATGTAATTTTATTATAGTATATTTTGAAAATGATGCATTTACTACTTCTGCCTTTCTGCATTGGATTTTGAGGCTTTTTGATTTAATACAATGTTAGTTTTTATATAGGTACCATTTACTGCCAAGAAAAAAGTATATTCCTTTCTGTTCCTGTTAAATTTTCCAGAACGATCTTTCATACCTAACTATTCTAAGATTCTACCTACTTAACTTCTTTATTGTTTATTTTGTAATTTGATTTATCTAGTTCTGATAGAGTGAAGATGGGAGACCTCACTAGTATAATTTGGCTCTCTATCTCTTCTCACAAGTTTCATAACTTCTCCTGTAGGAATTTAGATGCTGTACCACTTGGTGGATATATGTGAAGTATTGCTATTACTTCATTATCTATAGCATCATTTAGCAAATTATATTTTCCTTCCTTAGCTCTCTTAATTAGATGTTTTTTTGCTTGTTCTGAAATCAGGATTGTGGTTTCTGCTTTTTTTTTTTTTTTTTTTTTTTTTTAGTATAGTGTCAGCTGACGCATAATAGATTCCACCCCAATCGTTTGCTTTTATTCTCTATGTATCTCTCTGCTTCAAATGTGTTTTTTTTTGTAAAAACAAGAACAAGAACAACAAAAACATACTATAGGAATCTAGCTTTCAATCCAGTCTTCTATCAGCTTCCATTTTATGGAAGAGTTCATCCCATTCACATTCACCCTTAAAATTATCACTATATTTCTTGCCATCCTATTTTCCCCAAGTTATACATTTATCTCCTTTCCCCCTTTTATTACTAGTGTTTTGCTTCTAACCACTACCTCTCTCATTGTGCCCTCATTTTTATCCCTCTGTTCTTTCTTTTTCCTTCATTTCTACTTCTGGGCTCCCTTCTCTTCATCTCCCTGTTTCCTTTTTCCTTTTCTCTCCTTTTTTCCTATGGGATGAGACAAGGTTCTATACCAAACTCTCTATCGTTCTATCTATGATATTCTTTCTTTAAGCCAAATCTGTTGAAATTAAGGTTCAAATAATGCTTTCCCCTGCTTTTACTCAACTATAATATATTTGCCTCTCCATGTGCTGTGATTTACCTTGTTTTATCCACCCCTAGTTTTTTTTTTTTCATGTCATTATACTAAAGTCAGCTTATACTTCCAACGTCTAAGAATACCCTGATCAAACAAACAGCTCTCAAAAGTTAGACATATCATCTTTTCATGTAGGGATGTAAACATTTTAACCTTTAAAAATATTTTTTCTTCCCTTTTTTACCTTCTAATGCTTCTCTTGAGTTCCATATTTGAGGAACAAATTTTCTGTTCAGCTTTTTTTTAATGAAATAATAAGTGAAAAGGTCTTGTTTCATTGAATGTCCATTTTTTTCCCTGAAAAATGTTTTTCTTAATAGTTGATTATTGACTGCAGTTGAAGCTCCTTTGTCCTTCAGAATAGCATATTCTAGGTCCTTCAATCCTTTAAAATGGAAGCTGCTAGATTTTACGTAATCCTGATTTTGCTTCCTCAGTATTTGAATTGTTTCTTTCTGGCTGCCTGCAGGAGTTTTTTTTTTATTTAATAATTTTATAATATAGCTATAATATTCCTTGTAGTTTGTATTTGGGGATATTTTTCAAAAACTACTCAGTGGATTCTTTCAATAGATATATTGTCCTCTGGTTCTAGGATATGAGGATAGTTTTATTTGTTGATTTCTTGAAAATATTGTTCATAATCTTTTTTTTTTTAATTTTTCCTCATGATTTTCAGGTAGTCCAATAATACTTAGATTGTTTCTCCTGGATCTACTTTCCAGATCAACTGTTTTTTTTTTTTTTCAATAAAGTATTTTGCATTTTCTCTTTTTTTCATTTTTATGGTTTTGTTTGATGGATTCTTGATATCCCATTGAGTCATTCACTTTCATTTGTCCAGTTATAATTTTTAGTGCATTATTTTATTTAGTTAACTTTTTAAGCTTCTTTTTCATTTGGCCAATTTGATATTTAATGGACTTTTTGTTCATTGATTTTCCCATTTCACCAATTCTATATTTTAAGGAATTGTTCTCTTTTTTTCCATTTCACCAATCCTTTTTTTTCACTGTCTTTTTTCCTTTCACCAAAGAGATATTTTAAGAAATGATTTTCTTCAGTATATATTTTTTACATTTCACCAAATGTATTTTAAGTAATTGTTTTCTTTAGACAATTTCTGTGTTTCTTTTTCCAAATTCTCCTTCAAAATTCTCAGTATCGTAAAAGCAAAGAGAGATCTAAAAAAGACAAGGAAGGAAAATATATCTTACTAAAGGGTACCATAGACAATGAAGCAATATCAATACTAAATATATGTACCAAGTATTACAGCATGGAAATTCCTAGAGGAAAAGTTCAGAGAGATACAAGAAGAAACAGACAGCAAAACTATAATAATGGGGGATCTCAAACTCCCTCTCTCAGAACTAGAAAAATCAAACCAAAAAATGAATAAGAAAGAAGTTAAGGAGGTAAACAAAATGTTAGAAAATTTAGGTATGATAGATCTTTGGAGGAAATTAAATGGAGACAAAAAGGAGTTTACTTTTTTCTCAGCAGTCCATGAAACTTATACAAAAATTGGCCATGTGTTAGGACACAAACACCTCAAAATCCAATGCAGAAAAACAGAAATAGTAAATGCATCCTTTTCAGATCATGATGCAATAAAACTCACATACAATATAAGGCCGGGAGAAAATAGATCAAAAAGCAATTAGAAAGTAAATAATCTCATCCTACAGAATGAATGGGTGAAACAGCAAATTACAGACACAATTACTAATTTCATCCAAAAGACTGACAATAATGTGACAACATACCAAAATTTGTGGGATACAGCCAAAGTGGTAATAAGGAGAAATTTTATATTTCTAGATGGTTATTTGCATAAAATATAGAAAGAGAAAATCAATGAATTGGCCTTGCAACTAAAAAAGGTAGAGAAAGAACAAATTAAAACCCCCACAACAAATGATAAACTTGAAATCCTGAAAATAAAAGGAGAGATTAATAAAAATGAAAGTAAAAAAAAAACTAATTAATAAATAAAACTAAAAGTTAGTTTTATGAAAAAAAATAACAAAATAGATAAACCTCTAGTTAATTTGATTAGAAAAAGGAAAGGTGAAAATCAAATTGTTAGTCTCAAAAAATGAAAAGGGAGAACTTTCCACCAATGAAGAGGAAATCGGAGCAATAATCAAGAGTTATTTTGCCCAACTTTATGCCAATTAATTTGATAACCTAAGTGAAATGGAAAAATATATACAAAAATATAGATTGCCCCTAAACTAATCTATCTATTTAGTGCTATACCAATCAAACTCCCAAGAGATTATTTAACTGAACTAGAAAAAATAACGACAAAATTCATCTGGAAAAACAAAAGGTCAAGAATTTCAAGGGAATTAATGAAAAAAAATGCAAATGAGGGTGGCCTAGCTGCACCAGATCTAAAACTATATTATAAAGCAGTGGTCACCAAAACCATTTGGTACTGGATAAGAAATAGAGTAGTGGATCAGTGGAATAGGTTAGGTTCACAGAACAAAATACTCAATGACAATTGTAATCTAGTGTTCGATAAACCCAAAGACCCCAGTTTTTGGGATAAAAACTCACTATTTGACAAAAACTGCTGGGATAATTGGAAACTAGTCTGGAAGAAATTAGGCATTGACCCACACCTAACACCTTATACCAAGATAAGGTCAAAATGGATTCATGATCTAGGCATAAAGAATGATATTATAAACAAATTAGAACAATGTAGGATGGTTTACCTCTCAGACCTGTGGAGGGGGAAGGAATTTGTGACCAAAGAAGAACTAGAGGTCATCATTAATCACAAAATAGATAAGTTTGACTATATCAAGTTGAAAAGTTTTTGTACAAACAAAATGAATGCAGACAAGATTAGAAGGGTAGCAGTAAATTGGGAAAATATTTTTACATCCAAAGGTTCTGATAAAGGCCTCATTTCTAAAATATATAGAGAATTGACTCAAATATTTAAGAATTCAAGCCATTCTCCAATTGACAAATGGTCAAAAGATATGAACAGACAATTTTCAGACGAAGAAATTGAAACTATTTCCGGTCACATGAAAAGGTGCTCCAAGTCACTATTGATCAGAGAAATGCAAATTAAGACAACTCTGAGATACCACTACACACCTGTCAGATTGGCTAAAATGACAGGAAATGATAATGATAGCTGTTGGAGGGGATGTGGGAAAACTGGGACACTGATACATTGTTGGTGGAACTGTGAACGGATCCAACCATTCTGGAGAGCAATTTGGAGCTATGCTCAAAGAGTTATCAAACAGTGCATACCCTTTGACCCAGCAGTGTTTCTACTGGGCCTATATCCCAAAGAGATTTTTAAGGAGGGAAAGGGACCCACATGTGCAAAAATGTTTGTGGCAGCCCTTTTTGTAGTGGCAAGAAACTGGAAATTGAAGAGATGCCCATCAATTGGAGAATGGCTGAATAAATTATGGTATATGAATGTTATGGAATATTATTGTTCTGTAAGAAATGACCAACAGGAGGATTTCAGAGAGGATTGGAGAGACTTGCATGAACTGATGCTGAGTGAAATCAGCAGAACCAGGAGAACATTATACACAGCAACAAGACTATACGATGATCAATTTTGATGGACATGGTTCTCTTCAACAATGATGTGATTCAAACCAGTTGTGCTGCGATGAAGGTAGTTATATACATCCAGAGAGAGGCCTGTGGGAACTGAGAGTGAACCACAACACAGCATTTTAACGCTTTCTGTGAATATTTCCATGCATTCTGTTTTCCTTCTTAGGTTGTTTTTTTTCTTCTTCTCTTTCTAGATCTGATGTTTCTTGTGCAGTAAGATAACTGTATAGATATGTATACATGTATTGTACTTGTCATATAATTTATCCTATCTAGCATGTATTAGATTACCTGTCATCTAGGGGTGGGGGGCGGGGGGAGGGAAAGGAAAAGCTTGGGAAAAAAAAGTTTTTTTGCAAAGGTCAATGTTGAAAGGTCACTCATATGTTTTGCAAATAAAAAGCTTTATTAAAAAAAAATATATAGATTGCCCAGACTAACAGAAGAGGAAATAAATTACTTAAACAGTCCCATTTTAGAAAAAAGAAACAGAACAAGCCATTAATTAGCTCCCTAAGAAAAAATCCCCAGGACCAGATTGATTTATATGTGAATTGTGAATTCTACCAAACATTTGAAGAACAATTAACTCCAATATTATATAAACTATATGAAAAAATAGGGAATGAAGGACTCCTACCAATTTCCTTTTATGACATAGACATCGTACTGATACCTAAACCAGGTAAAACAAAAACAGAGAAAGAAAATTATAGACCAATCTCCCTAACGAATATTGATGCAAAAAATCTTAAATAAATTAGTAGCAAGGAGATTACAGAAAGTCATTCCCTAAATAATACACCATGACCAAGTGGGATTTATACCAGGAATGCAGAGATGGTTAAATATTAGAAAAACTATTTAGCATAATTGCTTATATCAATAACCAAATTAACAAAAAACATATGATAATCTCAATAGATGCAGAAAAAGCATTTGATAAAATCTAACATCCATTTATATTAAAAACACTTGAGAGTATAGGAATTAATGAACTTTTCCTTAAAATAGTAGCATCTATTTAAAACCACCAGCTAGCATCATATGTAATGGTCATAAACTGGAACCATTCCCAATAAGATCAGGAGTAAAACAAGGTTGCTCATTATCACCATTACTATTCAATATTGTATTAGAAATGATAGCTTTGGCAATAAGACAAGAAAAAGAGATTAAAGGAATTAGAGTACGTCATGAGGAAACCAAATTATCACTCTTTGCAGATGATATGATGGTATACTTAGAGAACCCTAGAGAATCAACTAAAAAACTATTAGAATTAATCCACAACTTTAGCAAAGTTGCAGGATACATAACAAATCCACATATATCATCAACATTTTTATGTATCATCAAAAAAATCCAACAGCAAGAGATACAAAGAGAACTTCCATTTGAAATAACTTTCGATAGTATAAAATATTTGGTAATATATCTGCCAAGGGAAAGTCGGGATCTATATGAGCAAAACTACATAACACCCTCCAGATAAATGAAGTCAGATTTAAACAATTGGAAAAATATCAAGTGCTTTTGAATAGGTCAAGTGAATATAATAAAGATGGCACTACCACCTAAACTAATCTATGTGTTTAGTGCTATACTAATCAAACTCCCAATAAATTATTTAATTGACCTAGAAAAAAAAAAACAACAAAATTTTTCTGGAAAAACAAAAGGTCAAGAATTTCAAGGGAATTGATGGAAAAAAAAAAGCAAATGAGTGTGGCCTAGCTTTACCAGATCTAAAACTATATTATAAAGCCAGGTCATCAAAACCATTTGGTACTGGCTAAGAAACAGAGTTGTGAATCAGTGGAGTAGGTTAGGTTCACAGGACAACATACTCAACGACAATAGTAATCTAGTATTTGATAAACCCGGAGACCCCAGCTTTTCGGATAAAAACTCATTATTTGAGAAAAACTGCTGGGAAAATTGGAAACTAGTATGGAAGAAACTAGGCATTGATCCACACCTGACACCGTATACCAACATAAGGTCAAAAAGGATTCATGGTCTAGGCATAAAGAATGATATTATAAACAAATTAGAACAAGGTAGGATGGTTTACCTCTCAGACCTGTGGAGGGGGAAGGAATTTGTGACCAAAGAAGATCTAGAGATCATCATTAATCACAAAATAGATAACTTTGACTATATCAAGTTAAAAAGATATTGTGCAAACAAAATGAATGCAGACAAGATTAGAAGCGAAGCAATAAACTGGGAAAACTTTTTACATTCAAAGGTTATGATAAAGGCCTCATTTGTAAAATATATAGAGAATTGACTCAAATATATAAGAATTCAAGCCATTCTCCAATGGAGAAATGGTCAAAAGATATGAACAGACAATTTTCAGATGAAGAAATTGAAACTATTTCTGGTCACATGGAAAGGTGCTCCAAATCACTATTGATCAGAGAAGTGCAAATTAAAACAACTCTGAGATACCACTACACACCTGTCAGATTGGCTAAGATGACAGGAAAAGTTAATGATGAATGTTGGAGGGGATGTGGGAAAACTGGGACACTGATACATTGTTGGTGGAATTGTGCATTGATCTAACCATTCTGGAGAGCAATCTGACACTATGCTCAAAGAGTTATCAAACTGTGAATACCCTTTGACCCAGCAGTGTTTCTATATCCCAAAGAGATCTTAAAGGAGGGAAAGGGCCCCGCATGTTCAAGAATGTTTATGGCAGCCTTTTTTGTACTGTCTAGAAACTGGAAGCTGAATGGATGCCCATCAATTGGAGAATGGCTAAATAAAGTATGATATATGAATATTATGGAATATTATTGTTCTATAAGAAATGACAAACAGGATGACTTCAGAGAGGCCTGGAGAGACTTGCATGAACTGATGCTGAACGAAATCAGCAGAACCAGGAGAACATTATACACAGCAACAAGACTATACGATGATCAATTCTGATGGACATGGTTCTCTTCAACAATGATGTGTTTCAAACCAGTTCCTATTGTTCAGTGATGAAGATAGTCATATACATCCAGAGAGAGGCTTGAGGGAACTAAGTGTGGACAACAACACAACATATAATGCTTTCTGTGAATATTTCCTTGCATTTTGTTTTCCTTCTTATGTTGTTTTTTTTTCTCTCTCTTTCTAGATCTGATGTTTCTTGTACAGTAAGATAACTATATAGATATGCATACATATATTGGATTTGTCATATAATTGAACATATTTAACATGTATTAGATTACCTGTCATCTAGGGGTTGAGGATGAGGGGAAGAGGGGAAAATCTTGGAACAAAAAAAATGTTTTTCAAAGGTTAATGTAGAAAAATCACTCATGTACTGTAAATAAAAAGCTTTTAGTAAAAAAAAAATCCAAAAAAGTTCTCATTATCTTTATCTATTTTTCCTCTAACTCTCTTTTAAGATCCTTTTATGAATTTTTCCAAGAGAGCCTTGTGAGTTAGAGACCAGTGTCCTCAGGTTTTTAGTTCTGTTCTTTCATTTCTCCATAATAGCTTTAATCAGAGCTCTTTTTGCTTTTTTGCTCATTTTTAAAGGTGAAAGTCTGCTCCTAAAGCACAGGAAAGATTGTCCCTAACTTCCTCTACAAGGCGACATGAGTTTTACACTTTCCTAGGGCTGATGGTGTTACAGATTTCCTCCCTAAGTTGAGTGAGCCTGGCCAAATCCCACCTGTTTTTCTGCAGTTCAATGGCTTTCTATTTGTCTTTTGTAGTTGAACTGGAAGTATCTTATGTAGTCTGCTGATCCTCCAGGACAGAGTATCCAATACTGCTGTAGTTTGTCTAAGAGCCACTCATTGTATTCATCAAATGGGTTCTTGCCACTCAGAAAATCTCAAAAAAATGGTTATTTTATAATATATATTGTTTCTCTTGAAGAGCAAATGCACATTTTAGGTTCAGAGTCATACATATATTTTTATTGACATAGGATTTATCAGTGGAGGAAAAAATTCATTAATTAAGATCAGCAAAATTTTTTTTAATGTTAATGGTATTTTCCCCAAATTACATATAAATTTGTAGCACTGATTTTTCATAATATTCTGAGTTCCATTTTTTTGTCCAAACATCCTTTTCTCTCCTTCTTATTAAAATGATGGGCAATTTAATATAGGTCATATATCTGTCATCATGTAAAACTTATTTCCATCTTAGTCATAGTTGTGGAAAAAAACAGATCACAAGGAAGAAAAAAAGAATAAAGTAAGCTCTTCAAGCAAAACAATATATTATAAAATGGCCATTTTTTGAAATTTTCTGGATTCAGATTTAAGAAGCATTATGTCTTCATTTGGGGTATTAGGTTGACTTTAATTCAGAATAGGCAGAATGATAACACCAATGACTTTCTGAGTAGTAATGATAGTAGCAGTAATAGTGCAATTTTAATGCCTTTCAAAGGGTATCTTGTGAAAAAGTATTGACTTGATACATTTAGGGAAATTTCTAAATTCAGTGTTAGTTCCTTCTACCAATAATATAGATAAAAATATCCTCAATGTTACATCATTATATCCATGTTTTTCTTAGGAATTATCCATAAATAGTCAACTTACACCACTGAAAGCCTCTATCTTTTTCTGTCCCATTTCTCAAAAATATCATAATACCATTTAAATAGCCATTTTTTCTTATTAACACTTTCTACATAAACAACCTATTTCCTATTATTATTCATGTCGCAAAAATCTTTCACCTCACTTTTTGCATACAAGTTGGCATTATACAGCTTCATTTTATGAACTATATATCTTTCTTCTTGCATTTTTCACAGTTTTAATTTAACATTATTGAAAGTGTTAAAGAAGTTTTCAAATTCATCCATATTCTCAAATCTATTCTATTCTAAGTTCCTCACTCAGCTGCATTTAGCTTATACTGAATAAGAGGTATAATAGCTACATAATAAGGTGCTATATTAGTGAAATATGGAAAACTCACAAGATATGTATAATAAGATTGAGAGAGGAACAGAGGATTATGCTGGTGTTGTGAGCATGGGGAAAAGGAAAATTATAGGACCTTTGCAATAAATAAGGAAGTTTTTTAAAGGTCAGGGAGAAGGGAATAGGAGACAAAAATCTATTCAGTTTGAGAGGCTCTGGGTTGCCTAGTTTGAAATATTTAATATCCAGTTATTGAAGTAGGACTGACATTCAGGATAGAGACTGGATATGAATATATAGATTTTATGAATTTGGGAATCATCAGCATAGCTTCTATAGACTCTAAGAAAGAACAAAGAGGAAAAAATATGAAATACAAATCCTTAAAATATACTCAAAATTAATGAATGTTATATCAATGATAAGACAGAGAAGTAATCAACAAGTAAGAAAAGAATGAAACAGAAAGTAGTATCAAAAAAGAGAGATGATATACAGAAGAAATGGGAGATCAAGCATATTTAATATAGAAGATGAGTGAAAAAAAAGATTAGGCCTGAGAAAAGAATATCTGATTTGACCCTTAAGAAATTATTAGTAAATGCAATAAGAATAGTTTTTTTGTTTGCATTATTTCCATGGTAAAAAGATCACATCACACTACAGTGAAGATCTCAAAAGTGAGAGAAACCAATCAACTCAGATAACTTGGCTATATTTGAAATAGTGCTTGCCTATTGCTGAGTAAGGCTGAACTACACTTTACCTACCTCAGAATACAATTGTATATGCCTGTTGTCCAAGGTATCCAAAGAAACTATTGTGTTTAAAGTTCTCCTGGTACAATATGTTTAAAACATGATGTAAAAATTATTACCTCCACCCCTTTTTCCTCTGTCTTCCTTGATGACCCTCTATTTTCTTTTCAAGTCTATGGATACTTCACTAATAACAAATGCTAAAGCTCACAAGCTTCTAGCAAAATTCTACTTACCAAATCCAAATTTGTATCATGAACTATAGGTATCTGTTTGCAAAGATCACCTCTAAGCTTTCTAATGGAGAAGATGAAGTACAGGTGAAAAATGTTTTGATATTAATGAAACTGTTTCCCCTTTGCCCTAGTAGTATGAATGTGCACACCCTTATATAAAGTTCTACTGACATAACAAAAATAGGAAAAAAATGTATAAAGTGACATTTAAAATAAGATTCAAATATAAAAGCAATTTGATTGTAGAAATGTTTCATTTTTAATGCAGCTGCCTCTTTCCTCTCTGTACCTTATTAAAGTGTTATAATGAAATTTTGCTTTTGCAATTTTAACATTGCAATGATTCCCCCTGCCCATGTGGATATTGTGCCCTGGTTGTAAATTAGACATTTCTGAAAGCTGTTTTCCTTATTCAGGTCATCAGAGTTATATTTGCATGGTGGAAAACATATCATTCTTTAATAGAATCCTATAATCAGAATATAACCAATGTTATTGTTTCTATGCCCTAAGAGTTATGAAGCATATATCCTGAAAGGGTTAACAGAACCTCCAAAGATGCCTAATTTAAAACCAGGGATGAGCTTTGGTACTGGTAAAATCTGGATTATTTGATAACATTTGTTATCAAATATATATATATATATATGATATATATATTTGATATTTCATTTGGCAGGTAGTACATGGTATAGACTCTCAAATATTACAGTATGTTCTGACTGGTAACCTCAGGTACAGAAGCAATATATTCCATTATTAGTTTGTAGAGCTCTTAACTTCACTGAAAGAAAATACCTTTCATATTTATTACATTATTGTGCCTTCCAGTTAAATTAAAATTCAAATAATGTAAGTCCAAATACACAGCTGACGCAGTGTCTTTTTATTTCTCATTCTTTCCCTTATCTGAAAAATATTAATAATTGGTAGCAAAAAAGATAAAATAACATGTCTAAAATTATGGAAGGAATTCACATATTTGGCATCAAGTCAGTAAGAGGCTTAAATCAATTTTCCTGAACTGTCAGCAATGATCTATATCTAACGTGATATCATTGACTTGGTATGACTAGATACTCATTGTTATTATTATTTTTTCCGCATGTTTAAAATAGAAAGTCTGGTTAATACTTTAGTGTCTTTTTTAGTCTTCATTTAATTGCTCTTTTTTCACAGCATGAATATTTAATTATCCAAATACAGGGAAAAAAATTCCATTCTTAACTTAAAGAACTTATAGAAAAATCTTTAGGGTTAACTTGTTTCAATGTTCAAAAATCATATTGACTTAAATTAATTCCATTTTCTCTATCATTTGACCTCTGAGACTCAGGAATATTCTCTCATACTTGAATATTCTGAACTCAAATTATTCAAGGTAGCTTCAGTTTGTGAATATAAATAATAGGAAGCACACTTTGTCTACATTTGGTTTTGTTCTAAAAAGTAACTTGTTTAGACTTGATTATGTCAGAATCTATTTTTTGTGACAATGAATAGAATTCTTACATTTGTAGATACATGAATTTAAATGAAAGATATATTAACGTTGTGAAAGTGTAATCAATTTAGTATTGGCTTAATCTCAATTCAAGATTAACATTGCACAGCTCTATTCACTGGCTTCAACTTATGAAGTAGATAAGTGAAAGTTCATTTATAATGCAGCAAGTGTTTCTTCCCCTTTATATTTCATCTAGTTCTTATCCTTTGTGTAGGCCACCTTACATTCTAATCAATATAGAAAAAAAAGAATGCATTGGATTCCTTATTTTAATGTTGCTTTAAGTTTTGTGTGTGTGTGTGTGTGTGTGTTCAAATACTAACAGTCAAGATTTGGAATCCTTTTAATTAAATTATGAGAAAAATTAAATATTACTGTGATGAAAGAATGCATCAATTGCTCCCACCTTCCCATTCTGAGGGATAAAAGAAATTTACCAGCCAAGGTTACCATGTGTTGACTGATGCAGCAATAATGCAGTGACTTATTATTTTTTGTAACCTTGGAATTAAATGTAATATTATTCTAAATTGGCTTATACATGACCAAAGAATACTTGGGTACTGTATCCCACTCACACAAAAAAAGAGTTTCCCTATAGAACTAACTTCATCTTGAAGATTGTAACAGCTTCTCCCTTTCTGAGGCACCTGCACATCTTTGTACCTTATGAGTCTAATTCTAATTATGACCACTCATCATATATATAACTGAAAGATGACTTGAATCATAAACTGAATTGAAGAGCTGATTTAATATTTGCATGTCCTATATGAAGGAATATTTAATTAACATCAATTTTCCAATAATCACCATATTGAGTATAAAATGAAAACCAAAAAAGTTAAGCAAATATCCCTATATCACATCAGAGATCTTCTACCAGTATACATATTGCAATCTCATCTAGCCAGGGAAGATTATATTTTCCTGAAGTCTTGTCAGTCTAATTAAAATGCTTCTAAACTGAAAAGGAGAGGTAAAAATTGTTTTTGCACATTTATCTTGCCAGAATTATATGGTTCCAGAATGAAATATATAAGAGCAGCAGTAATGATGCCAGTGCTTACAGCTTATATAGTTGAAAAAAAAAGAAGTCTGTAATAGAAGCTATGACATCTTCCTTTTGTAAACATATATAAAATATATGGGCAATAAAAAAGGTAGAAGAAGGATAGTAATGAAAATAGATATATTTAATTTTGTGAATATTATTAAAAGTTGGCAGAATGAGGCACATAAGTATAAAATGATTCTGGGAAGCAGTTATTTATTCAAAATGAGTAAACACAAAGTGGTATGGACAAGCCAAATTTTATCATATATCAAGAATTATTTTACATATGTGAAGATATCCAAAATCTGATAAATGAGTTACATGGTGGAGATTACTTAGAGATAGATTAAGAAAGATAGAAATAAAATCAATATTGGAAATAGAATTTTAGAAATTTAGAATTTTTAAAAGAAAATACAAAAGATGGAGGCAAGGAAAACTAACAAAAATTAAGCAAAATTTATGCCACTTTACTGTTTGTAAAGTGCCTTAATTTCTAAAGCTAAGAACAGCTAAGGCTGGTGAAGAATGTTAAGGACAACTAAAACATAAAAAAAAAAAAAAATAATGGGAAAAATAGCAAATCCCTCAATAGACTGGATACTGCTTGGGAGAAGTGGGATAATGGAAAACAGAAAAAGACAGTTATTAAAATGTACATATTTTACTTTTTTTTGTAAATCTAGTTACTCCCTAAGAAAATTAGGCATGTTCATACTTATTTATACATTCATCCTAAAGCCTCTCCTAGTTTTTTCATTTGGGTACTTTGGGATAACCTTATCATCCTATAAAATTTCATTAGCCTTTCTATTGCATCTAATAATTATCTTCTTTCTCTTATTGGATGGTGGTATCTTAAACTTCAAACCCACCTTTAAGGAAAGAGGTCAGCGGGGCAGAGCCAAGATGGCAAACTGAAGACATCATTCTCTGTGAGCTCCTCTCATCTTCCCTCAGACCCTGAACAAATTAAGCCTCTGGATTGGTTCTGGAGTGAGGGCTCCATAAACACGTGGAGTACAACAAACTTCTATCAAAAAGTTACCTTGGAAGAAATCCGGAGCAGGTCTGTTTCAGATGGGCAGGGGATAGGCCGCTTGCCATGCTTAGGCACTAGTGCGCAGCCAGGGCGGCAGATCAGGGCTGGGACAGAATATGCCAGATTCTAGGCAGCCAGGAAGTCCCTGGGAGACTGTTGGGCCACTTTGCTCCACTTGTGGGCAAGTGCTTTGTCAGATCTGCCTTTGATAAAGGGTAGATTAAGAGCAGCTGAGCACTGAACTAGTCCGACCAGTCCTGTCATGAAGTAAACTATATGAACTGCCCCAGGGCAAATTGAAATGGCTGCGGAATCCCCTACTTGAATCAGATCTCAAGCTCTAAAACATGACTAAGAAGCAAAAGAGAGCTCTCACCATAGACAGCTTTTATGGAGAGAAAGAAGGGCAGACCCCAGATCCTGAGGTTCCTAAATGGACACCAGAGGAAGCCAAAAAGGCAGACATGAGCTGGTCCCCAATTCAGAGGGCTTTCCTGGAATATTGCCTAAAGAATCTCAAAAGAGAGTTAGAAGAAAAATGGAAAAATGAATTGAGATCAGTGCAAGAAGGATATAATGCCCTACAAAAGAGATATGAAAAACTGAAAAAAAACAAAACTGGTGAGATGGAAAAAGCCACCAACTCACTAGAAAACAAAATTGGTGAAATGGAAAAAAATCATCAATTCACTGGAAAATAAAAATGGTGAATTGGAAAAAAGACAACAATTCACTGAAAAACAAAATTGTTGAATTGGAAAAATATAACAATTAGCTGAAAAATAAAATTGGCTAAATGGAAAAAGAATACAATGAACCAAAAAATTCAATTAGAAAGTTACAAAAGGAGCTAAAAAGGTAACTGAAGGAAATAATACTTTAAAAATTAAAACTGAACAAATAGAAGTGAATGACTCAATAAGACTTCAAGAATGAGCCAAACAAAAACAAAAAAGAAATGGAAAAAATAGAAGAAAATATGAAATATCTCCCAGGAAAGACAACTTACTTGGAAAATAGATGTAGGAGAGACAATCTAAGGATGATTGGACTCCCTGAAAGCCAGGATGAAAAAAAAAAGAACCTTGAGGATATCTTCCAGGAAATCGTGAAAGAGAATTGCCCTGATGTTTTAGAATCAGAAGGCAAAATTGGCATTGAAAGAATTCACCAATCACCTCCTGAAAGAGACCCCAAAATTAAAAGCCCAAGGAATATTGTGGCCAAATTTCAGGACTATTGCACCAAGGAAAAGATATTGCAAGCAGCTAGAAAGAAACAATTCAAATACCGAGGAACCATAATTAAAATCATACAAGCTCTGTCAGCTTCCACATTAAAGGATCAAAGGGCCTGGAATCAGATATTCCTAAAGGCAAAAGAACTTGGATTACAGCCAAGAATAAGGTATCCAGCTAGAATGGGCATCATCTTCCAGGGAATGAGATGGTCATTCAATGATACAGGAGAATTTCACGTATTTCTAATGAAAAGACATGATCTGAAAAAAAAAAAAAAAAAAAAAAAAAAAAAAAAAACACATTGACCTCCAAATAGAGAACTCAAAAGAAGCATAAAAAGGTAAAAATGAAAGCACTCTTGAGAACTTTATTTCTACTATGGGTATCCTTAAAGAATGGGGCTATAATTTGATTTTACTTTGATAATAATGGAAAAGAAATTACAGGTAGAATGGCTATCATACTGGAAAAAAGGGGGAAAGGAGGTAAATAAAATTAAAAAAGGAGTAAAATAAGATAAAATCTCATGAAGAGTCATAGAAAAACCTAATATAATTGAGGGAAAGAAGGGAGGGCCATGAGCATTGTGTAAATCTCACTCTCATTAGATTGGGCTCTAAAAGAGTATATCAGACACATTTGGCTTTAAAGAAAAACTTGTCCCTCCTTACAGGGAAAAATGAGGGAAAGGAGGAAAAGAAAGGGATAGATTAATAGAAGGGAAATTGAAAAATTAGGGGAAAGTTGTAAAAAAGAGGGAGGGAGTCTAAAGGGGTGAGAACTGTAAGAGGGAAGTGATCATCAAAAACAAAATACAAACTAGGCAATAACTATAGCAATTTAGTGTTTGATAAACCCAAAGACCCCAGCTTCTGGGATAAGTACTCACTATTTGACAAAAACTGCTGGGAAAATTGGAAGATAGTGTGGAAGAAATTAGGGCTTGACCCACATCTAACATCACATACCAAGATAAGATCTAAATGGGTTCATGATCTGGATATAAAGAGTGATATTATAAGTAAATTAGAGGAATGTAGTATAGTTTACCTCTCAGACTTGTGGTGATGGAATAAATTTATGTCCAAAGAATAACTGGAACTCTTAATTGAACACCAGATAGATAATTTTAACTATATTAAGTTAAAAAGTTTTTGTACAAACAAAACCAATGCAATCAAGATTAGGAGCTAAGCAATAAATTGGAAATCATCTTTACATTTAAGGGTTCTGATAAAGGCCTCATTTCTAAAATATATAGAGAATTGTCTCATATTATTTAAGAATTCAAGCCATTCTCCAATCGATAAATGGTCAAAAGATATGAACAGACAATTTTCAGATGATGAAATTAAAACTATTTCTAGTCATATGAAAAGGTGCTCCAAATCACTATTGATCAGAGAAATGCAAATCAAGACAACCCTGAGGTACCACTATACACCTGTCAGATTGGCTAAGATGACAGGAAAAGATAATGATGAATGTTGGAAAGGATGTGGGAAAACTGGGACACTGATACATTGCTGGTGGAACTGTGAACGGATCCAGCCATTATGGAGAGCAATTTGGAGCTATACTCAAAAAGTTATCGAACTGTGCATACCCTTTGGCCCAACAGTGTTTCTTTTGGGCCTATATCCCAAAGAAATCTTAAAGGGGGGAAAAGGCCCCACATGTCCAAGAATGTTTGTGGCAGCCCTTTCTGTAGTGTCTGTTTGTAGTGTTTGTAGTGGAAGCTGAATGGTTGCCCATCAATTGGAGAATGGCTGAACAAATTATGGTATATGAATGTTATGGAATATTATTGTTCTATGAGAAACAACCAGCAAGATGATTTCAGAGCGGCCTGGACAGACTTACATGGACTGATGATGAGTGAAATGAGAAGAACCAGGAGATCATTATACATGGCAACAACAATACTATAGGATGATCAGTTCTGATGGACATGGCTCTCTTCAACAATGAAATGTTTCAAACCAGTTCAAATTGTTCAGTGAAGAAAGCCATATACAACCAGAGGGACGAATATGAAATGTGGGCCACAACATAACATTTTCATGCTCTCTATTGATGTTTGCTTGCATTGTGTTTCTTTCTCTCATTTTTTTCTTCTTTTAGATACGATTTTTCTTGCACAACAATGATGTGTGGAAATATGTATACATATATTCAATTTGTCAAATATTTTAACATAATTAACATGTAGTGAATTTCCTGCCATCTAGTGGAAGGGTGGGGAGTGGGGGGGATTTGTAACAAAAAGCTTTGTAAGGGTTAATGTTGAAGAGTCACCCATACATATGTTTTGCAAATAAAAAGTATTAATAATTTAAAAAATCATAAAAAAGAAAGAGGTCAGCTCAGACATCTCATTTCACACCTTACACCATTTCAGGACCTTTCTCATATCTACCATGGTCCCATGTTGGATAAGGTATCTTCTCCACACCAATCACCTACCTTTTATAGCTTTTCTTTTGTGTGTTATTAGCATTCCCTAATACCCTAATAGATTTTAAACATCTTGAGGGGAGAAGATATCTTTCTCTTTTTTTGGTATTTGTGCTTAGCAAAGTGCCTGGCACATAGAATTTTTTTTAAATTTTTTCTTGTTTGTTTGTTCGTTTGTTGTTATTACATATTGACTTTTTACCTCATTGACCAAAAGTAATATAGGCCCAATTCAAACGGGTTGCTCAAATCTAGTTTGAGCCAATTAAATCATCTCTGATAATGTGTTTTAATATAATCAATGGGGATACTCCATTCTACAATAGGCATATAACTTCTAGTCATCTGGCCAATCCAGCCCTTTTGATCAATCAACTATTCTAGGATACCTAAAATGTTTTCACTTTTACAATGTGTAGCCTCCATAAATAATCCAAAGGTTCTGATAAAATGTTTAAAGTGGTTCCCAAAAGTATATAAAATTATTTGCAAGACATCTAACTACTTTGATTTCTATGCATTTTAAATTTCACCATCATTACTTGATAAAATTGCTTGGATGAACTTCCTGGAAATGATATGAAGTTGCTTACATTTTTTTCCTAATTATTTTAGCATTTGCCTCATTTAACTAGAGACACATTGACAAAATACAACAATTAATTAATAATTGTCAATAATTTTACTATATTATTACCCCATTAATTTTTATTAGTTAAGCAAAATTTTAAAACACTATCTTGCTTATTCATATAGTAAAAAAATTGGAAAAATGTTAAATCATTTCTCCTAAATATCAAGATGCCAATAGGACCAAAGAAAACAATTCTTAATTTTGGTGCTGATTCTTACTTTCAAAGAGCTATGAATACAGAGTTTGATTTGTCTTTGGTGGTCTGCTAAAGATTTTAATCACATGCAACAGTTATGTTGGTCTCACCAAATTCTTAGTGAAATTTCCCCTTTGTTTGTTCCAAAAATGGAGATGAACAATAGCCACTTAACAAACTTGTAAGGACCTTTTTTATATTTTCAAAGACCATTATTAAATTTCTCCTTAAACTTGTCTTCCACAAAATGAATAACTTCAAGTTCTTTATTTTTTTTCTGGTAAATTTTTTTCTAGTACTTAAATATTCTACATTTTTCTCGATCCTTTCTACATTTCTCTCATCTTACTTTAACAGTTAAATTCAAAGCACAGATGGTGCAAATAGCAACTAGAGGTTTTGCTACTATCAATTCCATAGACCTAGCTACAAGATTTTCTCTTTACACACTGACTGGAAACTAAAATAAGAGACAAAATGAGTGTATGTGTCTATGTGTGCATACATACATAAACACAAGCATATAAAAATACATGCATATATATGTATATGTGTGCATACATGCAAATATTGTTTCTTCTCCATGTTTCTCCAAAACACTAAATAAAAAGGCTTCTTTTGAAAGCATGCTGAATCATTAGCTTTTGCTGTGAGCCAGAACAAACTCTTTTCTATCCCATACAAAAATAGATGATGATATACTCTAGTAGAGTGAGCACATGCATGAATCAGGAGGCAAGCCATCTATTTTTATTTCTCTGCATTCACCCTGTAAGTTTGAGCAACTTTTTAAAGGAAAGGAGGAAATATGGGAAGAAATAAAT
>JAJPUD010009842.1:48185-69738 GCA_023553655.1 Myrmecobius fasciatus | reverse complement strand
AAGGAAAAGGCCCCACATGTGCAAGAATGTTTGTGGCAGCCCTTTTTGTAGTGGCTAGAAACTGGAAATTGAATAGATGCCCTTCAATTGGAGAATGGCTGAATAAATTATGGTATATGAATATTATGGAATATTATTGTTCTGTAAGAAATGACCAGCAAGATGATTTCAGAGAGGCCTGGAGAGACTTACATGAACTGATGCTGAGTGAAATGAGCAGAACCAGGAGATCATTATACACGGCAACAACAGTACTATATGACGATCAATTCTGATGGACATGGCTCTCTTCAACAATGAAATGTTTCAAACCACCTCCAATTGTTCACTGAAGAAAGCCATATACACCCAGAGAGAGGGATGCGAAATGTGGACCACAACATAACATTCTCATACTCCTTGATTGATGTTTGCTTACATTGTGTTTCCTTTATCTGATATATCGTTTGTGTAGATAAGATTTTTCTTGCACAACAATGATAAGTTTGGAAATATGTATACATATATTCGATTTGCCAATATTTTAACATAATTAACATGTAGTGGATATCCTGCCATCTAGGGAAGGGGTGGGGAAGTTGGGGGGAAAATTTGTAATGGAAAGCTATGTAAGGGTTATTGTTGAAGAATTACCCACACATATGTTATGCAAATAAAATAAAATTAAAAAAAATTTTTCCAATAGTAATTTAAATGGAGG
This sequence comes from Myrmecobius fasciatus, assembly GCA_023553655.1. Classification (NCBI taxonomy): domain Eukaryota; kingdom Metazoa; phylum Chordata; class Mammalia; order Dasyuromorphia; family Myrmecobiidae; genus Myrmecobius; species Myrmecobius fasciatus. The sequence goes on along the minus strand of JAJPUD010009842.1, from coordinate 69,038 downwards.
ATCCCTCAAATGTCACTCCAGGTGAAATTTTTTTCTAAACCTTTGATACCTTCCTCAACTCTAAATAATGATGATAATAATAGCTAACATCTATATAAAACCTATTTTGTACCAGGCACTGTGGTGAGTATTTACAAATGTATCATTTGTTCTTTATGGCAACCTTATTTTATTATCCATATATTCTTCTTTTTTTAAAGCTGAGGAAAATGAGATAAACTGGAGTTTTATCACTTTCCCAACTTCATTGCTGATGTAGGATTTGAATTCATGTCTTCAGGCCCAGCCACTTAAGCTACCAGACAACAAAACTTCTTCCCATTTTTTTTGTGGTCATGGTGTTAACCATTAATTAAAGCAAGTGAGCTGTTATGCTGTCTATAACTAAATATCATCATACCAGCTTCAATTTATTTCTCAGCTGGGTAGCTAAATTTGGAAGACTTCCTTGACAATTTCATGAAAGCATAGAATGGCAGAACTTAAAGGGAACCCAGATATCATTTAGTTCAACAGCTTCATTTTTTTCAGATTGAAGAGATTGAAAATCAGAGAGTAATATAGAAAAAATATCAATAAGAGAATGAAAGTCTGAGAAAAACTCCATGCTGGGGATCTTCTGCCCCTCCCCTTCCTTTTTCATTATCTGGTGGGTTTGTTAGTGATGGTATTTCAAAAAAGTAGCTTTTTTAATGCCGTTATAAATTTAATTTCCTATAGGTCCTACTTCTTCTAAAACCTCAACTCAATTGCTCTATCCAAACAAGCTTTTTTCCCTTCTTAGAGTCATCAGTCACTCCATTATTACTTTTTTAATTTGATCTGTTTTTTTTTTCTGTAGATAAGCTGCTTCTTCCTAATAAATGTAAGCACTGTGAGGGCAGGGACTGCTTCATAATTATCTTTATAATTACCTTTATAATTCCATCCCACAGCATAGACCCTGAAACTTAAAAAACTCCTCATTAAACTTCTAAATATGATTCTCTAGTGACAACAAATATTGCCCAAAAAGAGATTTAAAGGTTTTTTTTTTTTAAACCCTTTAATTTTTCAAAACATGCATGTGGACAATTCTTCAGCAGTAGCCTTTGGAAAACTTTGTGTTCCAATCCCTCCCCCACATTCCCCATGCCCTCCTCTTGATGGCAAGTTGTCCAATATATGTTAAACATGGTAGAAATATAGGTTAAATCCAATATATGCATACATATTTGTATAATTATCATGCTACACAAGGAAAATCAGAGATTTAAAGTTTTAAAAGATGATTATAAATATCTCATAAATATTTGTAGTTGTATAGTAGAATCTCATTCCACAGACAACTAGACAGTACAGTGGATAAAGCATTGGGCCTTAAAGCAAGAGGACCTGAGTTCAAATCAGATACTTATTAGCTATGTGACCCTGGGTAAGTCACTTAACCTAGTTTGCCTCAGTTTACTCAATTGGTAAATGAGGTAGAGAAGGAAAAGGCAAAGTACTACAGTATCTTTGTCCAGAAAACTGCAAATGACATCACAAGGAGTCAGGCACAAACTGAAATGATTGAACAACAATAAAAGGTCTTATTCCAACCAGTTGAAAGAAGATTTGTAGAAAAATAACTCTGCGAATTGTGAAAATGTTTCAGTAGAGAAAGATACTTTTTAGCCCATCATAATGATTCTAAGTTTTGTTCAAAGTTCAGGTGATAATTTGTATCTCAGTTTTCATGGCAATCCTAGTCTTTCTTGTGACTTTCAACATTAAGGCAAATTTCTGCCAAGTCAAATTATCTTTTTTTTCAAGACTGATCTTCCTGTGAAGGCTCACTTCTAGATCTGGCCAAGAAACCGTTTTCTAAAGAAGAGAGGGCAGCTCCAACATTTTGTGGCCAATGAGTCTTCAGCATTTGAGGATGGGTTCCATAAAGTTAAGAAAAAAAAAATACTCCTGCTAATTCAAATAGGGCAATTGCTAAGTTAAAGTGCACATGTCAAGTTGCTAGCAGAAAACAAGCTTGATCTAAAATATATGTAGTAGAATCACATTAAACCTTTTAAAACCATTAAACATAGATACCTTTAAATTGCAGCATATTCAGATATATTCTAACCCAATCAGCTTAGTGTGTATAAGTCATAAATGGGTGAGAGCATTTTCTCATTATTGTCAACAAACCATGGCAAACTTATTCTTAATTTTGCAAAAAAATTGGAGATTGTGTAGTTCTTCTTTAAAATGGATATAGCATATTCTGGGTAGGGTTTTATTAGGTCTCTGTTTACGTTCTAGTTAAATGTCATCTGAAGATTCTCACAAGTAATTTTTCAATTGGCTACAACATTTGTTTATTTTAATTTTTTCTTTTTAAATTCAACTCTGAAAATATTCTTCATGTAGGTCTGGAAGGATGCCAGACTTTTAAGTTATTCTTCAACTTTTTTTTTTCTTATTGGTGAAGGAAAGGAAAAAAAGTCATACTGATATGCAGGGGACACACAAGTTCATATATATGTGGAGGACACTTAAGTATGTATGTGTGTGTATGTGTAAAATGTTATAATACCTCAATAAGATGTTATAATATTTCAATAATGTTTAATAGGCATAAAATACTTTCTACATTGACAGAGATTTTAATCCTTCTGAATTTTAATAGATGGTCTTTGAGGATTATTATTATCAAAAAGCCATCAACTTGCCATGAATCTGGTGATGAATTTCTCTAAATTTCATTTGGCTGGCAAAGGATTACTAGTGAACAGTCTCATTCAAACATACTTGAACACCTTCCAACTTTGTATGTATTAAGACTTGAACTTTCCCAGCATACTTTTTGAGAATTCAGAATCAACCTCATAAAGCAATGAAGCAGAGGAGTAAGATTATATTGCATAGGTTAATGTTTTTTGTCCATTGTTTTCTAAAATGATCAATGGCACCATGGGCAATGGATTTAAGTGAGGCAGAGTTACTCAAGATTGTCAGGTATAGTCTTTTTTCTTGCATTATTGAATTCTAATGGCAGGAGAAAAATTAAAATGACCGAAAGTGGCAGTGGATGACCTTGGAATCTTCAATACCTAACCAAGCTGTAAGCTCCACAGTGCAGATTTAAATTGTTTTGATATCCATTGGAACAAATTGTTCTCATCCACTCATTCCACCAAGGAAAATCTTCACATGCTTTGGGTAGACATCCTCCTAATTCACCAATAGATTTGATGCCTGTCAGTTACCCTCAACCAGGTTGATTCTATAGGTATGCATGCAAATAAGTATGTCTTTAATTGTTTCTTGATCATATATTCCTTTTTTCCTCTATATTCACAGAGTCACAGACTCTAAGCATTGAACATTAGCAGGACCTCAGAGACTTTCTGGTTCAACTGATTTGTTAATGGCAATATAATAGAAACATTCCCCAAAAGTGTGCTTCTACTCTTTGCTTGAAGACTTTTACTGAAGAGGAATTCATCAAATCTCATTACTGCTTATTTCATTTATAGATAGCTCTTAAAAGTGGGAAGGTACCACTCTCCCTTCCACTAACTTCAAACCCAAATCTGTCTTTTTGTTATTTCCAGGCACAACTTCTAGTTTTTCCCTATGAGATCCAGAAAACACAGCCAATCCATTTTCCACATGACAGCCCTTCAAATATTTGAAGACAGCCATCTTGTCCCCCCCACCAACTTCATCGAAGTAAAGCCATTCCCTCTGGTCTATTTCTTCCTCAAGTTATAGCCTTTTCTTTGCATGCAAATATTTTGTATTGTCATGAGAATTATTCTTAGGAAAGTGTTTTGTTCCTCAGAAGAATAAATACATCATCATTTATTTATTCAGTCAGCAGATTTTGGCACCAGGGGAAGAATTCCTATTGATCTTAGAATTGTTCTCACTTCAAGTTCTGTTTTCTGATAAAATGCACAATTTATGATTTAAGAATCCTATGAAATATACTTCTATTTTAATATTGAATATCATTTCAGAAGAGAATTCTTGAAACAGATTAATAGTGACATCATAATATCCATGGTGAGAGCCAAAACAAAGACAAATGTGTACTTGAATAAGACAATCTTAAAAACTATGGAGAGGTGAAGCTTCAATCTGGAAAGCATTTCAGAATACTCCGTGAATATTGAAGAGAAATTCTGATTGGGACTTTTCCTTTTTTTTTTTTTTTTGTTTGTACTCGATTTCCTTTTTCCACTTGTCTTCCCCCACAGAACATCACTAAGCCAATGAAAACAATAAAGAACTAGGGAAAGACATTGAAGTATGCAATGAGAAGTTAAAAAATAAACCTACTTTTACATTTTAGACAAGAATATTCTAAGTCTCTTATAAAGCTCCATTTGAAAAATATGGAAAGTCTAGTTTCTTTCCAGGAAATAAAAGAAACTTGAAGATTTAATCTGATCACCAGTATGTTATATAGGGCTGAAAAGGGGGTAACACTATTTTAAATAGATGTTGGGTTTTGACTTTTCATCTTAAATTTCATTCCATTAAAAATTAAGCCCAGAGTAAACTAGAAAGGAAAGAGTTGATGTGTTTGAGACAGAAAAGTCATTAGTCTTTAGGATTTGGAGGAGAACCTTCTAGAGGAAGGTCTAGTATCCTGTTGTCCTTAATTTCCAGAGATTTATCAGGAGTGAAGAGATTGTAAGTCAAATTCCAGGCTCAACCCTGCTAGAATTATGAGAACAAGCAAGATAATCACATAAGCCCTGGGAGAGGTGAGAGACATTGGTTAAAAGAAAAAGAAGTTAATGCTAGGGTCACATGTGCATTCTCATTTCTGGGAGCATTGATTTTATGACAGGTCTACAAGCCTACATCTCTGAGAATGGTAGGAGTCCACTGGAGAAGGCCTAGAGCTGATTTGAGAGTTTTGTGAGTCCTTTCTGTTTTTCTGTCAATCCAACAAAAGATAGATGATCTCCTGGATTAGCATATCAAGGACAGGCATCATCACCTGAAAGAAAGGAATAATGGAAAATAGAAGCTGGAACTATCCCTCCTTAAGGAATTCAGTTAAAAACCTATTGGGTTAAAAGGCTAGGTGTCATGAATATAAAAACAAAATTTACCCAACTGAAAGGGCTTACTAGAAGTATACAATGAACATAAGGAAAAGTAGATTAAAAAGTAAAGAGTCATGGTAATGAAAGAATTAAAGAAATTTTCTTAGAATATTTGAAGAGGGGAAAGCACTAATATCTGGTGGGATCAAAAAAGACTTTTCAGAGGAGGCAAGTCTTGAAATTAGATGAGGAATGTGAAAGTCAGAAATAAATAAGGAAAATGTTCAAGATATAAAGTTGGCTTTGCAGATTAATGGAGGTGGGAAATAGCATGTCAATTTCAGTGAAGTTTTGTTTTCTAACAAGCATATGGTGAGCTATCCCTTCAAACACTGCGTATTAATCTAGCTGTACTTGATGTTGGGAACCTTACCCTTACTCCACCTTAGGCCTCCATAGCATTCACTGGCTGCTTAAAGACTCATTTGCATATGCTACTTGGGTTTTCCCTCCCTGGGAAACATCAGCTTTTCAGATTTCTCTGGCCTCCTGCCATTATTGTCCCTAAAGACAACATGGCATAATAAGAGGAGTATTTACTTGGGAGTTGGAGGACTTGAATTTGGTTTTTCTTTGGCCATTAGTTAATGGAACTTTGAATAAGTCACTCTATTTCTGGCATTCAGATGCTACTGTCTACAATGAAAGGGTTGAACTTCTAGCTTTAATATTCTATTATTATTTCCATTTAATGAACCCAGAATGATGATTTTATTTATATTTATATTTACTTACATAGTGAATATTCATAAGGCAATTCTATTCACAAGTCAACAAGTGACAGCACAATGTAGCTATATAAACTCATGCAGAAAGGTTTTCATAGTGCAAAAATTATAATACTGAAAGTAAGATTATTTTCTATTTCAAGCACCATTTTATTTCTAAAGGTCACAAAACATGTTTAAATCAAGGAATGAATTAATGTGTGACTGTAAAATGGTCTTTTTAATACTGATTTGGCAAGCTTGAAATACATGTCAGAAATAAGTTACAAATGTGCTAAATTCAAAGCTATAAATATATGCACATGCTTTATATATTTTAAAGTACTTTATCTTGACCATCTCCTTTAATCATGACATTTTGCCTATAAAGTAGGTATTCTAGACATTGTTCATTCTATATTATAGAGAAAAAAATGAGGAGTTAGAGAGATTGTATCAAATTCATGATGCAGTGGCTTGGAGAAACAAAGGTCTGAGTTTGGATTCTGTGTCAAATAATTCCTAGTTATGTGAACTATAGCAAGTAACTGAAATTCTCTCAGACTCACTTTCCTCATCTACAAAATAGAAAATAACAGCACATACCTTATAGGGTTATTATGAAGATCATATGAAATAATACATGTAAACCTTGAAGTGCCATATAAACAGCCATGGTAACACAGTTTATGTGCCAGCATCAGGATTTTAATTCAGATGCTTCTTAATAGACCAGAGGCATTTTATTAATTCAGGTTTCTCTTCCCTACCCTTATCTCCCTCCCTCCCTCCCCCCTCTCTTTTTCTCTCCTTTTTTCTCTTTTCTTTTCTCTCACCTTTTCTCTCTCTCTCATACACTCACCTATACATAAAACAAATATATATATATACACACATACATATATGTATATATAAAACACACACACACACACACACACATATATATATATATATATATACAATTTTTATCTGTCTCCACATCCTTCTGTGTCAGTACCTATAGCTTCACCTCTAGATACATACAAGTAATGATATGTCCATTTTTTGTTATTCAAAAATATCATTTTCTTTATTTTTGGAACATTTATAATATTTCCAAGGTTTTTTTTTCTTCTAGAAAGGAGTAAAATAGGCATAGCTCATCAGAACTTGAAATGTTTATGTCATGATTGTGTATTTGTGTTACATGTGGTCTCAAATTTTTTAATGCCATGCCATAGGATTATAGGCTTAAACTGATGGATTCTTGGAATTCATCCCTCCTTTTGCAGCTGAGGAAACTGAGGTGATGTATTTAGTTTAGATGAATTTAATTGAACATGTGAAGTACAAAGGTTAAGATTAGTTGCCAAAGGTGAGACACAGTTCCTTTGATTCCTGATCTAGTTAGGATGCCATATTGCCTATACTTGTCCTATCTCTCAACCAAGAGATTTTAAGAGCCTTACAGAAAGAGGCTTTTCTGTACCACTTGCTTCCTAATGAGCCATCCCAATGATATTTCATAGAAAGTTCCATACTCCAAAACTTTCTAAAGAGATTGTTTTCTGATAACAAATTCTAAACATTACAATTTGAATTCATCTAAATCGAATTTGTAGGAGGATGCATCTACTTATATGTTCTAGGCAAAAAATAGCCAGATATTTTTTTTGAAGAAGAGGAACTTTTCATTCCTGATATTTAGGATCAGTATGGGAAGGGATTGTTGAGATTTGTTCTTCCATCCATTTGTGGAGTTGAACTGTTTTTGGCTTAACTCTTTCCCATTTCTATGCAAAGACTAGCAAACTAAGAATAATAGAAATTGGTAGAAGAGAGGTTTGCACATTAACACTTCTTTTTTTTTCTACCAATAAAGACTTTGAACTTAACTAGTATATCAAATCTACTCTTTCAGGATCATAACCTAGGAATAGATCTGCCTTAAAACTCTTGGATAGAAATTATCCCTATGCCCAGAGCATCATCAGTCTTGGAAGATCTAGACAAAATAATCTATCTCCACCTAAGCTTGATTGAATGGAATTTGTCTTAGACTAGACATTCTTTGTAGGGTTAGGTGGCATTGGATAGAGGGGAAGATTAGTTCAGCTTGAAGAGACTGAGGTCTTGAAATGAGGATAATAGAAAAAAAAGAGAGAGAAATCTGAATCTCCCTAAATCATTGAATAGCAATCATTTCTCTCACATATTAATCTGATTTTGTCCCTACTTGTGTATGTTACTCTCCACTGGGGTTTTAGACATTTCTGGACTATAAGATACATTTCTGTTGAAAGTATTTTATGGGAAATGGACTACTTTCACTTGGACCCAGAGAGCAGAACTAGGAAAAAGTTGAAAAGAAGTGAAATTAAGGTTGATGAAAGGAATATTTCCTAAACACCGAACTGATTCACAAGATCATGGGATCATAATTGTAATTATAAAGGAATTTCAGGGGCCTTCTAGTCCAATTGTGTTACTGTATAAAAACCCAAGAGGGGCTGGATGCTTAAATTCAGGAAGGTAGTAAGTATGAGAGATAGCATTTGAACTGAAGTCATCTAATTACTGAGCCAGTGGTCATTCCAAGATGGCATTGTGTCTCTAGTGGATTTCCCCTCAGAGGAGTTCTTTGAACCAAGTCTGTGATGTTAAAAAAGGGAATTCTTTCTCAGTTATTTTGTAGGTAGGACTTTTAATTATTCACTTCCCTTCTAATTTTGAAATCCTTTGGTTCTAAGAAATTATCAAAGTAAATGTAAGCTGTGAGGGAAGAGTTATCAAAGTAAATGTAAGCTGTAAGAAGAAGAGAAAGGTTAGACTGAGCATTAGGATAACTCCACAGACAGAGAAAAGAGGGAAAATTGGGGCCTTGAAAGGGCAAAGAGGGAAAAAAGAAAAAATTAAAAGAAAACTATGATCATATCAAGTGACAAGTTATGGAAGGAAACATCTCCAGTTTCCTCACACATGCTAGAGATCAAAAAGACTGACAAAATCTTATTACTCAAATTGAAAATAAGTACTATTGATGTCCCTGAGTATTACAGGTCAAAAGGATAAGAAAATAGTGGGAACAATGGATATAAACCAGTATTCTAAGAAAGTTAGCTTTCAGAGAAATGAAAAAAATCTTGCAATGGGGAGCAGAATAAAGAGAAAAGTTATTTTTGTTTGTTTGGTTAATTTTTTTGGATAGGAAGAATCTTAAATCTTTTAAAAATATTTGTTGCCAGAAGGAAGGTACAGCTATGAAGAGAAAAAATTAAAGATTCAAAAAAGGAAGAGTAATTGATGAAACTAAGTCCTGGTTTAAACTGGAAGTGCTTCAAGATTGTCTTAAAAACACATTCAGCCCTCTCATTGAAATGCACAGCCTGCACTTTACCAAGGTCAATGGTATCACTATCACACTGACTTCTAGAGGTTACACTTTTCAGAATGTCTGATAAAGGGAAAGCACCTAATGGACAAAGTCCATGGTCCTTCCCCAACAAGACCCCTGCTTCTGCTTCTACCTCTAGTAATCATAATGAGCGAAGGGGGCTTGTCATAAAGTAGAAGGAAATTCAACAATTTTCCTTGTGTATTTCCTTCTGCTGTATGAAAGTGAATACAAAATTATATTCTTGCTTCCAGGACCTACCTCAGTGGGATATAGAAAGGATATAATGCAAGTAAAGTGCTTTATAAACTTTAAAATGTTTAAAAAAAATAAACTGTCTAAATGATAGTTATTATCCAATAATCATCAAGTTTAAGAAGTACATATTAAGCTACAACAATGCAATACACCCAAGTAGGGACAAAATCAGATTAATATGTGAGAGAAATAATTGCTATTCAATGATTTAGGGAGATTCAGATTTCTCCTTTTTTTTTAATCCTCATTTCAAGACTTCATTCTCTTCAAAGGCAAAATGAAATAGTTCTCTCAAAGAGAATATATTCCACTGATAGCATGTATATGTATATAAATGTACAAAAGTATATTATATGTGTGTGTTATGTATTTACATACAGATACCCTAATTTGAGGAAGGAAAGAGTATTAATATTAAACCTCATTATGATCATATTTGATTATTTTGCATGATGAGAGAAGATGTCAGTGATTTTTTTGGCTTAGGAAATCTCTGATAAGGAAGCTATTTCTACTAATGAAAATTGCCCACTGACATGCAGTTAATTTTTGTTATTTAATTATGTCTGACTTTCTGTAACTCCATTTGATTTTCTTGACAAAAGTCCTGGACTAGAGGTAAAAATCATTTCCATCTCCAGTCCATTTAACAGATAAAGAAACTGAGGTAAATAGGATTAAGTGTTTGCCCAGGGTCACATTCTGAGGTTAGATTTGAACTCAGAAAGAAGAGTCTTCATGACTCCAGACCTAGTAGCATATCCAATGCACCAACTTGCTGCCCTATTCAGTTCACACTGTAAAAGGATCATCTTGGACCCTAAGAGAGGAAGTGATTTCTCCATGGTTATCAAGTCAATGCACATCAGAGACAGGGCTTGAACTCAGATTTTTTGGCCAGCTCTCTATCCACTATACCACACTGCCCCTGCTTATTGTCAGTATTATTGTTATTAATTAACACACTAAGTCATTCATCCAGTTAGGGTTCAGATTGAGGTGGGAAGGTATTTTCTTTTTATCAAAATGTCTTAAAGAAGCACTAGTTAGAAAGACAGGGTTACTAGTATTTAAACACCTGTGATTTAGAGAACACAAGCAAAGGGATTAATGAAAGAAAAAAAGAAAATAAAGATGGAGATGCCTTTTAGAGCCTACAATATCATTCCAGAGATGAAACACTATTAGCAAAGTAACTTGAGAAAAGTGTAATAAAATACTCTATCCCAAAGCCCACCATAGCTACCCACTGAAATGTAGTCTTAATCCAACTTACTTTAATGAGAATCATCTATTGGAAGTTACTCTGTAGGAGGTGTAATGTTGGCAGTGATATTGGAAATACATAGATGAAACAAAGAAAAAAAAAAGCTTTCTACTTAGAGAAAGCAATATTTAAACAGATGAATAAATACAGTATAAAGTAATAGGAGGAAAAGACCCTAACAACAGGAAGATGTAGTAAGATAAACACTCTATAAATGTTAGAAATGATCATCATTATGCCCATTTTTTATCATCAAGAAATCAAGGAAAGTATTCAAGATGATTTAAACTTTTTTTTATTAAAGCTTTTCATTTACAGAACATATGTGATTTTTCTACATTGACCTTTGCAAAACTTTTTTTGCTCCAAATTTTTCCCCTCCTTTCCCCCACCCCACCCCTAGATGACAGGTAGTCTAATACATGTTAAGTATGTTAAATTATATGACAAATCCAATATATGTATACATATCTATTCAATTATCTTACTGCACAAGAAAAATCAGATCTAGAAAGAGAAAAAACAACCTAAGAAGGAAAACAAAATATAAACAAATATTCACATAAAGCATTAAAATGCTGCGTTTTGGTCCATACTCAGTTCCCACAGCTTCTCTCTGGATGTATATGACAATCTTCATCGCTGAACAATAGGAACTGGTTTGAATCATCTCATTGTTGAAGAGAACCATGTCCGTCAGAGTTAATCATCATATAGTCTTGTTGCTGTGTATAATGATCTCCTGGTTCTGCTCATTTCACTTAGCAAGATGACTTAAACTGTCCAGTGTAGCTGTCCAGTGAATCCAAAAAGAATTCCTCTAGAAACTGAATTTTGAGAAGACTGGAGAGGACTTGATAAGTATGTATATGTTTGTCAAAAACTCAGGCAATATCTAGAAAGTAATAGGCAGAAGGCAAGGAAGTAGTTGATTATATGAAATGGAGGGACTATGCTGGGGACTGACATCTTAAAAAATCTTCTTTTGGAATTTTATCTTTTATAAATCCTTTTAATACCAGAGAGAGGGAACTACTTCACAAGAAAAAAGGAAATGCTAAATCAGTAGTAGAAGGAGAAGACAACTCAGGCATCTCAATTCCCAGGCTGCTCTTATGATCTCAGTACTTGCATCATATACTTTATTGAGGGTTATCTCTTCTATCTATGTAATTTTTTCTCCAAAAAGGACAGAGTACTCCAGGACTCCTCTTCCATCTCACAGCTCTTTATTCTGAAGCTTTATTTCAGCCCTGACATTTATATATTGGCAATACTTTGCATTTGATTGAATGGCTGGTCTCAGAAGCTCCATTTAAGGAGAACATTTGGCCCAACCATGTCTTTCTTTCTTTCCAAGCTGCATTCTGGACTTTCCCTACCACATCCATTGATGTGTACCATATTGACTGACTGATATAGCGAACTCTGCAATGAAAATGTTTCTCACAACCCATCACAGGAGAATACCTTCTCTACAACTTAGAGAGTTGTCTAAATCAAAACTTCTTAAAATGTGGTTGTATAATTGAATGTGGTGTGTGCGAAATTATAAATTGTTATCAGTAAATATTTGATTTGTGTACTTATTTTATATACCTATATACCTGATATTGTGTAAAAATGTCTCAAACTAAATGGAGTTGCAAGTGGAAAACACATAAAAGGACCTAGAGTATCAAGAATTAAGTAATCTATACTACCACATGGCTAACATATGACAAGAGCAGGTTTTCCTGGCTCTAAGACCAGCTGTCTAACAGCTTTATAATACTGCCTTTCATAGAAAGCTCTTAATTAATGCTGGCTAATTGACTGCCAAATAATTACTTTTAAGTTAATTATAAGGATCAAAACAATTTTTAGTCATTCCCTACAAGTCTAGCTAAACCATTTTACATTTAGGATGGAGAACAGGAAGTAAATGAAGGTATTAACTTTTTTAGAGATTAAGTCTTTCAAAAATCTACTTAGTATTCATTGAACATTTGAAGATAAAAAACTTCTCAAATATTAAAATGTTCCCCTTTACTATATCCCAAATTAACTGATTTTCCCAATATTCCAGGCTTCAGACTAAGTAGCTCAACACTCTGGAGAACATGATGAATTGGGAGATTGAGTGGTTAAAAGATCATGAGCCACAAGTGGCTTGCTTTGCATTCTCCTGGTGTGCTGGCTAAAAGTCAAGGTCCACTAAAAATGACAACAATTTGAATAAAGGTTGTAGATTTTACTTATGCAGTCAAGGAGGAACTGTCACTTATAAGAGTTACTATATGATGAGGCATTCAAATCACTACCAATACCCCAGTCTACTCCAATAATGTTAGAAGCATTCACTTGCTAAAGTTGCCTTCTAGAAATGAAATTGACCATAAGTCATGACATAACCTTGTTAAAAAGTAGTGATGACTGCATCTAACTTGAAAAGTTAAGATCAGCTTCAGCTTTTAAGAGGGAATGGCTGAGGCTGATGCTATTAATAGTAAGTAGATGAAGGCAGCAAAGGTTTTATTATCAACTACTTCTATTTTTTCTTTTTTTTGTGGAATAAATAATGGAACTTTATCTTTTTATTTATTGATGGTAAGTTGTTTTAATTCAATTAATTTAATTTATTTTCCCAATTACTCCCAATTTTTAATATTTTTTAATGAAATTTTGAGTTCCAAATTCCTTCTTCCCTTTTCTCTATCATCCATAAAACAGTAAGCAATTTGACATAGGTTATGTATGTGCAATCATGAAAAACAATTAGTCATATTGTGAAATAAGAAACTGTTTGAAAAAAATTAGTTTGCAAAAGGAAAGAAAAACTATGAAAAATATAGAAAGTAAAAATAGTTGCTTCAAAATGTTAGTAGCAGTCCTTTTATAGTGGCAAGAAACTGGAAATTGGGTGGATGCCCATTATTTGGGGAATGGCTGAGTAAGTTATGACATATGGACATAATGAAATATTATTTTTCCATAAGAAATAATGAGCAGACTGATTTCAGAAAAACCTGGAAAGACTTACATGAATTGATGCTAAGCAAAGTGAGTAGAATCAAGAGGGTATATACAGCAACAATAAGATTATGTGATGATCAATTGTGATGGCCTTGGCTTTTTTCAACAATAAGGTAATATGAGACATTTCCAATAGACTTATGATTGAAAGAGCCATCTACAACCAGAGAGAAAACTATGGAGATTGAATATGGATCAAAGCATAGAATTTTCACCTTTTTATGTGATGGTGGTGGTGATTGTTTGTTGTTGTTTTCTTTATGCTGTTTTTCCCCTTTTGATCTGATTTTTCTGGTTCAGCATAATAAATATGTAAATATGTTTAGAAGAATTGTACATGTTCCAACTAAATTATTAACTGCCTAGGGGCAGGGGGGAGAAAAAAATGAGAGCATGAGGGCAAAGATGAGTGTTGAAAACTATCTTTGCATGTATTTGAAAAATAAAAAGCCATTATAAAAAAAAAGTGAGGTCCTTAAAGTAAATAATTAATTAAAAATAATTTAAAAGAAGAAAATAGATTGCTTGAATTTGCATTCAGACTCCATCAGATCTTTTTCTGGGATGTGGATAGAATTTTTCTTCATGCATCTTTTGTAATTGCCTTGAATCATTGTATAACTGAGAAAAGCTAAATCAATCACAGTTGATCACAATATGTTACTGTATACTGTATGTTTAACATATTGCATACTATATATGCATATATATATATATATATATGTACACATATATAATGTCTTCTGGTTCTACTCACTTCACTTTGCAACAATTCATGTAAGTCTCATTTTTTTCTGAAAAATGTCTGTTTTTATTTCTTAAAGTACAGTAACATTCCTTTACATTTATATACTGCAGCTCATCAGCTACTCTCCAATTGATGGACATACTCTAAACTTCAACTCTTTGCCACCACAAAAAGGGTTGCTACAAAAATTTTTGTGCATCTATGTCATTATCCTATTTCCTGATTTTTCTATGATGCAGACCTAATAGTAATGTTGGTGGATCAAAGAGTAGATGCAATTTGATTGTCCTTTGGACATATTTCATAACTCTATTTCCAAAGAAAAATTTGAGAAATCTCTGCAAAATCTCACCATTAGTTTATTTGTAATATGATGCTATGGCATAGCCCTCTCAAACTTATTAAAGTCATCTTTAATGAGCTAGTGATATATAGGATAAATAATAGCTCATATTTATGGAATACTTTACATACATTGTTTTATATAATCATAGATCTAGAAGATACCCCAGAGGTCATCACATTCAAGCACCTCATTTTACAAATAAGGAAACTGAGGTTAAGGATCACATAGGCAGAAAATTTGATAAAAGCAGCATATGGATATAAGCCTACAACTAGTACTTTTTACACTACTCAAATTTCTTTCTCAATTTGTAAAACAGTAAAACAACTCTTTTCAAGAGGTACTGGTATCTTAACCACCAGTCATTTATTAGTTGAGGGAGAGACATTCTGTAATCTTTCCAGAGTCACTCAGTTTATAAGTGTCTGAAACAGGAATCAAACCCAAATCTTTCTAACGTGTACTATTGAATCCTGTGTTACATCAACATTATCCCTTAGGCAAATCATACAGTTTTCCCCTTCTACCTATCCATCCCAGTGGAGCTTTATAGTTGTCAGGTTAAAAGGAATTCATGAGCATTGTGGAAGGGAAAAAAAGAACCCATCAAAGAAGGGCAATATACAGGAATTCAGACATGAGAAGAAACAGTTTAAAAGTGAAAAGAAGGAAACATTTATTGAATGTCTACTAGGTGCTAGGCAATATACTAAACACATTAAAACATCATCTCATTTTAATTTTACAATATTTTGGAGGATAGGTGTTAGAATGATTTCATTTTTATGGCCTAAGAAAGTGATGTAGACACAGATTAAGTGACTTGCCTCGGGTCACAAAGCTAGTTTCTGAAGCTAGATTTAAGGCTAGTTCTTTCTAACTCAGCGTGCCAAACCTTCTTTTTAAGATGAAGAAACTACAGTCTAGAAAAGTAAACTGTCTTATGCAAGGCAGGAAAGATACTAAGCAACAGGGTCAAGATTAAAATCTAGCTTCACTGATACAATATTTTTTTCTACTGTTTGACCCAATCTCTGTGCTACCACTCATGTCAAGGGGAGGGGAGAAGCAGCTAGGATACTTAATTATGGCAGATAATATTAGGTATATTTATAGGTTGTCCACATATGTATCTAAAGCATTCCTTTGTCTCTTATGGCTGGCTCATTTGATGGTTATCCAGTTCTTAAAAAACAGAGCTTTCTAAAGCTCAGTACCTTGGAGAGTTACCCTCATCTGTCATACATTAATTAGCAAAGGTTCTGCATCCTATAGCAAATAACTGCATCCTACAGTAGCCTAAATAAATATGGACCAAGGTAGTGAATCTACCTTGGAGTCAGGACAACCTGGCTTCAAGTTGTGCTGTAAGTTATGCTATTTTTACATGCTACCTCTCTGTTCATAGTAAAACTACCTAACTTTTTATTGCTCAAAAGAATTCTCTCAATCAAGTAATCAACACACACTTATTAAACTCCAACTAGCTATAGCCAGGAGTAATTGATAACAAAGGTTCTATATATGTCAGACAAGTTAACTATCTGCATCCATATAGAAAGTTTCCACACCAATAGTTCTGAATATCAAGGTTTATGCCTTCCATGCAATCCAAAGGAATAAAAGAGTCTGTAAGTAGAGTGATTATACCTGTGCCATATTCTATAAGAATAAAGTATCTCATAGTTCTATTTTCTTTAACAAATCTTCTGGGGGAAGAATCATCTCACCATATTCCCTTTGTAATATTTAAATTGCAGATGAAATAACTACTGACTAGACCTTGGATTGACTCTGAAATTGAGTTTGACCTTCAGTCACTTCTTCTCTGCCTAGCTGAATCAGCACCTGACTTATTGGTTGAAGAAAAATGGGGTCAAGAATTATGACAGGCATCAATATGGAAATTGTTGTGGTAAACACTAAAGGAGCCAAGAAATAAATTAATTACAGGAGAAAATAGCTAGACTAAGGAGAGAAAGAGGATGGAAGCTCAGAGCTTCAGAACAACTTTAAAGAACTAGTTATAATTCTGATAGTAGATACTTCTGCAAGTCTAGAATCACCAGTGTGGAAGACCATTGTTGTCAGTTCCACCTCTCCCCCTTTCAGGGCAGGACCATACCTTTGCAATTCTAGACAACTGAGGTTTCGTAAGTATTAAAATAACTCCATCACTTTCAAATACGTTAGGATTCACTTTATATCATTTCTTCAACTAGGAGGAGCACCTAGATTATAAATGACAATTATAAATTGGATAAGATAAGAGTCATGTTGAGGATTTTTCATTTATTTAAGCTCAATTAACAATTTTTTAATTACAATGCTTTTTTTTTTACCATTTCTCATTGTTATCTGTTTGACCCAAGAAGTCAGAATAGCAATGCAAATATTCATTTTCAGAGGGAAATGAGAGACACACAAGGACAACTGAAAAATTTATAAGATATCAGCAGAATAGTTTGAAAAATTGTTACACCTCAAGTCAAGTCACTTGGTATCTAAGTCTAGCTCTGATACCGACTAATCATATGACCTTAAACAAATCATTTTCCTTTCTGAGTCACAATTTCTTCCTTTTTATAGAGAATGGCAGAGAAAACATATATTCAGTACATAACCAGTTAGTCAATAGATATTTATTAAATACTTTCTATGTCCCAGGAACTGTGCTAAGTGCTTGGGACATCAATACAAATATAAAAACAAAGACAGTCCCACCCCTCAAGGAGTTTATAATCTAATAGAGGAAGATACCCCATAAAAAATAAACTGAAAAGGAGTGTGGGAAGATGAAATGTGGATCATTATGGAGACAGGTCCAAAAGCAATATAGTAGGTGGGAAATAGGAAGAAATGTCTTGATGAGACTCCTATTTACATAGAAGCTTTGGAGCCTATCACCCTGTCCTCCAATAAAAGATTTCAATCAAAGGATAGAGATTATCCCATAGCTCATAAGTGTCGTAAATTGGATTAAGACTCATATTCATGGGGGGGGGCAGAGCCAAGATGGCGAACTGCAGACATCATTCTCTGTGAGCTCCTCAGATCATCCCTCAGACCCAGAACAAATTAAGCCTCCGAACTGGTTCTGGAGTGAGGGCTCCATCAAACACTTGGAGTACAATGCACTTCTATCAAAAAATCTATTTTGAAAGAACTCCAGAGCAGGTCAGTTTCAGACGGGCAGGGGATGGAGCACTTTGCTGTGCTCAGATGCCAGTGCGCAGCCTGGGCGCAAGTCCGAGGCTGGGACAGAGCAGCGGATTTTAGGCACCCAGGAAGTCCCTAGGAGATGCTTGGGCCACTTTGCTCTGCTTGCGGGCAGGTGCTTTGGCAGATCTGCCTTTGCTAAAGGGTGGATTGAGAGCAGCTGAAAGCGTGGTCCTAGTGCGGATCTAGCCTGACCAGCCCCATACAGGAAGTCAACTCTGCGAACTGCCCCAGGGCAAATTGAAAGAGCTACAGAATTTCCTGCTTTGAATTAGACCTCAAAATCAAAAATATGAGTAAGAAGCAGAAGAGCGCTCTCACCATAGACAGCTTTTATGGAGAGAAAGAAGGTCAGACCACAGATTCTGAGGTTCCTATAGGGAATGCAACACCAGATGAAGCCACAAAGGCAGACATGAGCTGGTCCCCATTTCACAAGGCTTTCCTGGAAGCTTGACTAAACAATCTCAAAAGAGAGTTAGAAGAAAAATGGGGAAATGAAATGAGAGTGCAGGAAAAAAAAATAATGCCCTGCAACAGAGATGTGAAAAACTGGAAAAAAAGATTGGTGAAATGGAAAAAATCATCAATTCACTGAAAAATGAAAATGGTGAATTGGAAAAAATCATCAATTCACTGGAAAATAAAAATGGTGAATTGGAAAAAGACAACAATTCACTAAAAAACAAAATTGTTGAATTGGAAAAAGATAACAATCCACTGAAAAATAAAATTGGCAAAATGAAAAAAGAATGCAATGAACCAAAAATTCAATTGGCCAGTTACAAAAGGAGCTTAAAAAGATAACTGAAGGAAATAATACTTTAAAAATTAAAATTGAACAAATTGAAGTGAATGCCTCAATAACACTTCAAGAATCAGTCAAACAAAAACAAAAAAATGAAAAAATAGAGAATATGAAATATCTCCTAGGAAAAACAACTGACTTGGAAAACAGATCTAGGAGAGACAATTTAAGGATTATTGGACTCCCTGAAAGTCACAATGAAAAAAAAAAGAACCTTGATGCTATCTTCCAGGAAATCATGAAAGAAAATTTCCCTGATGTTTTAGAATCAGAAGGCAAAAATCGCCATTGAAAGAATTCACTGATCACCTCCTGGAAGAGACCCCAAAATTAAAACCCCAAGGAATATGGTGGCCAAATTTCAGGACTATCACACCAAGCAAAAGATATTGCAAGCAGCTAGAAAGAAACAGTTTAAATACTGAGGAACTGTAATTAGAATTACAAAAGATCTGTCAGCTTCCACATTAAAGGATCAAAGGGCCTGGAACCAGATATTCCCAAAGGCAAAAGAACTTGGATTTCAGCCAAGAATAAGCTATCCAGCTAGAATGAACATTATCTTCCAAGGGAGAAGATGTTCATTCAACATTACAGGAGAATTTCACCTATTTCTAATGAAAAGACCAGAATTGAACAAAAATTCTGACCTCCAAACAGAGAACTCAAGAAAAACATAAAAAGGTAAAAAGGAAAGAACTCTTGAGGACTATATTTCTACTATGAGTATCCTTAAAGAATGGTGGTATAATTTGATTTCACTTTGATAATAATGGAAAAGAAATTAGAGGTGGAAAAGATATCATACTGTAAAAAAAAAAGAAGGGGGAAAGGAGGTAAAATAAAGTAAAAAAACAAGGTAAAATAAGGCAAAATCTCATGAAGAGACATAGAAAATCTAATATAATTAAAAGAAAGAAGGGAGGGCAATGAGTATTGTGTAAATCTCACTCTCATTAGATTGGGTTCTTAAAGAGTATATCAGACACATGTGGCTTCAAAGAAAAACTTGGCCTTCCTTATAGGAAGTAGGAGGGAAAGGAGGAAAAGAAAGGGATAAACTAACAGAAGGATTAGGAGAAAGATGTAAAAAAGAGGGAGGAGTTCTAAAGGGGGCAGGACTGTTAAAGAGAGGTGGTCATCAGAAACAAAATACTGGGGAGGGGGGAAGGTAGTAAGGGGAAAGGGAAGAGAAAAACATAACTTTGGGTAAATAAGACGGCAGGATATACAGATATAGTTATTTTAACTGTGAATGTGAATGGGATGAACTCTCCCATAAAATGGAAGCAGATAGCAGGCTGGATTAAAAGCCAGAAATCTACAATATGTTGTTTACAAGAAATACATCTAAAACGTAGAGATACATACAGAGTGAAGGTAAAGGGCTGGAGCAGAATCTTTTATGCTTCAGGTCAACAAAAAAAAGCAGGGTTAGAAATCCTTATTTCAGATCAAGTAAAAGCAAAAAATAGATCTAATTAAAAGAAATAAGGAAGGAAACTATATTTTACTAAAAGATACCATAGACAATGAAATGGTATCAATACCAAACATATATGCACCAAGTGTTATAGCATCCAAATTCCTAGAGGAGAAACTAACAGAGATGCAAGGAGAAATAAACAGCACAACTATACTAGTGGGGGAATCTCAACCCTGCTCTCTCAGAATTAGATAAATCAAACTGAAAAATAAATAAGAAAGAAGTTAGGGAGGTAAACAAAATGTTAGAAAAGTTAGATATGATAGATCTCTGGAGGAAATTGTTTTTGATGACCACCTCCCACCAATAGTCCTCCCCCTTTAGAGTCCCTCTTAAAATTAAAATTAAAGGGGAGGTCAATAAAATTGAAAATAAGAAAATTATTGAATTGATAAATAAAACTAAGAGTTGGTTTTATGAAAAAACCAACAAAATAGATAAGCCTTTAGTTAATTTGATAAGAAAAAGGAAAGAGGAAAATCAAATTGTTAGTCTCAAAAATGATAAGGGAGAACTTTCCTCCAATGAAGAGGAAATTAGAA
>JAJPUD010009842.1:26768-43185 GCA_023553655.1 Myrmecobius fasciatus | reverse complement strand
AGTTGTTTTTCCTAGGAGATATTGCATATTTTCTTCTATTTTTTCATGTTTTTTGTTTTTGTTTGACTGATTCTTGAAGTGTTATTGAGTCATTTACTTCTATTTGTTCAATTTTAATTTTTAAAGTATTATTTCCTTCAGTTATCTTTTTTAGCTCCTTTTGTAGCTGGCCAATTGAATTTCTTTATTCAAAGCATTCTTTTTACATTTTGCCAGTTTTATTTTTCAGTGAATTGTTGTCTTTTTCCAGTTCACCAATTTTGTTTTTCAGTGAATTGTTGTCTTTTTCCCATTCGCCATTTTTATTTTCCAGTGAATTAGTAATTTTTTCAAATTCACCAATTTTGTTTTTCAGTGAATTGTTTTTTTTCCAATTCATCAGTCTTATTTTCCAGTTTTTGTTATCTCTGTTGCACTGATCTCAATTTATTTCCCCATTCTTCTTCTAGCTCTCTTTTGAGATTCTTAATGCAATCTTCCAGGTAAGCCTTCTGGAAGGGAGACCAATTTAAGTACGCCTTTGTGGCTTCATCTGGGATTGTTTTCAGAATCTCAGGATCTGGGGACTTCTCTACTTTTTCTACATAAAAGCTGTCTATGGTGAGAGCTCTCTTCTGCTTCTTACTCATGCTTTTGAGTTGAGGTATCAGTCACCAGCAGGGAATTTTTAGCAGTTTTTATTTGCCCTGGGTCAGTTTGCCAAGTTGACTTCTGGTCTGAGGCTGGTCGGGCTACATCTGCACTAAGACCACGTTTTTAGCTGCTCTCAATCCACCCTTTACCAAAGGCAGATCTGCCAAAGCACCTGCCCGCAAGCAGAACAAAGTGGCCCAGGCGTCTCCCAGGGGCTTCCTGGGTGCCTAAAATCCACCTCTGTTGCAGCCCTGACTTCCACCCCGGCTGGTGTCTGATCGCCTGAGGCTAACCTTCTCTGGAGTTTTTTCAAAATAGATTGTTGATAGAAGTGCTTTGTAGTCCAAGTGTTTGGTGACTTTGTTACAAATTTTTCCCTCCTATCCCTTGCCCCCCTCCCCTAAATGGCAGGAAGCCTAATGCATATTAATTATGTTAAAATATTTGACAGATTGAATATGTGTATATATATTTTTATAGTTATCTTGCTGTACAGGAAAAAAAAACTTGAGAAGGAAAACATAATGCAAGCAAACATTAATAGAGAGTGTGATAATGCTATGTTGTGGTCCAGACTCAGATCCCACAGGCCTCTCCCTGAGTGTATATGGCTTTCTTCATCACTGAACAACTGGAACTGGTTTGAAACATCTCATTGTTGAAGAAAACCATGTCCTTCAGAATTGATCATCATATAGTCTTATTGTTGCCGTGTACAATGATCTCCTGGTTCTGCTGATTTCACTCAGCATCAGTTCATGCAAGTCTCTCCAGGCCTCTCTGAAATCATCCTGCTGATCATTTTGTACAGAACAATGATTTTCCATGATATTCATATGCCATAATTTATTCAGCCATTCTCCAATTAATGGGCATCCATTCAGTTTGCAGTTTCTAGCCACTACAAAAAGGTCTGCCACAAACATTTTTGCACATGTGAGTCCCTTTCCTTCCTTTAAGATCTCTTTGGGAAATAGGCCCCATAGAAACACTGCTGGGTCAAAGAGTGCACAGTTTGATAGCTTTTTGTGCATAGTTCCAAATTGCTCTCCAAATCCAAATGGTTGGATCTATTCACAATTCCACCAACAATATATCAGTGTCACAGTTTTCCCACATCCCCTCCAACATTCATCATTATCTTTTTCTGTCATCTCAGCCAATCTGATGGGTGTATAGTGGTGTCTCAGAGTTATCTTAATTTGCATTTCTCTGATCAATAGTGATTTGGAGCACCTTTTCATATGACTAGAAATAGTCTTAATTTCATCATCTCAAATTTGCAGGACTCCTTTTTTAACTATTTTCCAAAATAGTTTATATAATGTGGGAATTAATTGTTCTTTAAATGTTTGGTAGAATTCATTTGTGAATTCATCTGGTCCTGTAGATTTTTTCTTAGGGATTTCAAAAATGGTTTGTTGAATTTCTTTTTCCAAAATGGGACTATTTGAGCAATTTATTTCTTTGTTATATTAATCTGGATAATTTATGTTTTTATAATTATTCATCCATTTCAGTTAGATTATCAGATTTGCTGCCATACAGTTGGGTAAAATAATTTCTAATTATTATTTTAATTTCTTTTTCATTGGTGTTTTGGTTACCTTTTCCAATTTTGAAAGCCGACAATTTTTTCTCTTTCCTTTTTCTAATCAAATTTTTTAAAAAGGATTTATCTATTTTGTTGTTTTTCCACAAAAACCAACTCTTAATTTTATTTATTCAATAATTTTCTTGTTTAAATTTTGTTACTCTCCTTTGAGTTTCAGAATTTCTAATTAGATATTTAATCGGGTGGTTTTAATTTTTTTTCCTAGCTTTTTAGTTGCATGTCCAATTCATTGATCTCTTTTTCTATTTTATTTATATAGCTATTTAGAGATATAAAATTTCCCCTAAGAACTGCTTTGCCTTTATCCCATAGATTTTGTTACATTGTCTCATTATTATCATTCTCTTGGATGAAATTATAGATTGTTTAAGTGATTTCCCTTTTGATCCACCTATTTTTTAGAATTAGATTATTTAATTTCCATTTGGTTTTTAGTCTATCTTTTCCTGTCCCTTTATTGAACATAATTTTATTGTAGTCTGAAAAGGAAACATTCATAATTTCTACCTTTCTGCATTTGATTGTGAGGTTTTTATACCCTAATACATGGTCATTTTTGTGTAGGTGCCATGTCTTTCTGAGAAAAAGGTATATTCCTTTCTGTCCCTGTTTAATTTTTTCCAGATGTCTATCCTATCTAGGTTTTCTATGATTCTATTAACATCCTTAGTTTCTTTCTTGTTTATTTTGTGGTTAAATCTTTGAAAGGGGAAGGTTGAGGCACCCTACTAGTATATTTTGCTGCCTATTTTTTCCTGTAATAGGCTTAAAATCTTTTCTAGGATTTTGGCTGCTCTACAACTTGGTGCATATATATTTAGTAATGTTTCTGGTACCCTTTATCAAGAGTTATTCTCCTTGCTTATCTCTTTTAATAAGATCTATATTTATTTTTGCTTAACTGAGATCAGAAATGCTATCCCTGCATTTTTTACTTTAACTGAAGCATAATAAATTCTATTGCAGCCTTTTACTTTTACTCTATATGTGTCTATGTCAAATATGTTTCTTGTAAACAATATATTGAAGGACTTTGTTTTGCAATCCACTCTACTATTCACTTTCACTTCATGGGAGAGTTCATATTCACAGTTATGATTATCAGCTCTATATTTCCTTCCATCCTATTTTCTCCCCTGTATATATTTTTGTTCTCTCTGCCCACCCTGTCCTGTTTTTTTTACCCACCCTACCCATTACTTTATTTCTTATCACCCCCTTCTCTTACTAGTGTTTTTTGTTTTGTTTTGTTTTGTTTTTGCTTTTTGCTGCGGCAATTGGGGTTAAGTGACTTGCTTAGAGTCACACAGCTAGGGAATGTTAAGTGTCTGAGACCAGATTTGAACTCAGGTCCTCCTGACTTCAGGGCTGATGCTCTATCCACTGAGCCACCTAGCTGCCCCTCTTACTAGTGTTTTTTATCCCACACCACCCACTATCTTATCTTTTATCACCCCTTCCCATTTCTCATACTTTTTTATCCCCTTAGTGTCTCTGACCTCTTTCTATTCTGCCTCTCCTTTTTCATGCATCTTTCTCCTCCTATTTCTAGTATAGGGTTAGATAAATTTCTATGCCCAACTGAAGCATTAAATTATTCCCTCTTAGAGCCAGAACTGATAAGATCACACTTCAGACAATGCCCATTCCTCTCTTTTCTTTCCCTCAATTATAATACATCTTTTGTGCCTCTACATATGATCTAATTTGCTCCATTATACCTCTTTCTCTTTTTCCAATACAAACCTTTTTCCACTCCTTTTTTTTGATATCATCACATCAGAATTCATTAACAAACTCATGTGATGCCCCCATCTGTCTGCTGCAGAGACAGATACAGTTCTCAAGAATTACAGATATTAATGACAGGAAAAAATAATGATAAATGTTGGAGGAGATGTAGGAAAACTGGGACACTAATGCATTTTTTGTAGAGCTGTGAAATGATCCAACCATTTTGAAGAACAATCTGGAACTATGCCCAAAGGGCTATCAAACTGGGCATATCCTTTGACCCAACACTGCCATTATAGGGTCTGTATGCCAAGGAGAACATGAAGAAGGGAAAAGGATCCACAGGTACAAAAATGTTTAGAGTAGTTCTTTTTTGTGGTACCAAACAATTGGAGAATGAGTACATGCTGATCAGTTGGGGAATAGCTGAACAATTTATGGTACAGGAAGGTAATGGAATAATGCTGAGCAAAACAAGCAGAATGAGGAATACATTGTACACAATAACAGCAAGGATGTGTGATGGTCAACTATGAAATGTTTGGTTCTTCTCAGTGGTTCAGTGATCCAAAGCAATCCCAACAGACATTGGACAGAAAATTCCATCTGCATCCAGAAAAAAAGAATTAAGGAGAATGAATGTAAATCAACACGTTATGCTCACTTTTTTCTGTTTTTTTAAATCTCATGGTTTTTCCCTTTTGCTCTGATTTTTGTCTCCCAACATGATCTATAAAGCAATGTGTATTAAAAATAAACTTACTAGAATAAAAAAGAAAAAAGAAAAAAAAGAATTACAAATATAGTTTTCTCATCTAGAGATGTAAACAGTTTAAACTTTAAATATTATATATTTTCCCCCATTTATCTTTTTGTGTTTCTCTTGAGGCCTGTGTTTGGAGGTTAAAATTTCTGTTTTGTTGTGTTTTGTTTTCAATAGATCTAATTTCAACTCTCTTATTTCATTGAGTCTCCATCACCTCCCCTAAAAGATGAAGCTGCCACATCCTGGGTAATTCTGACTGCTGCTCCTTGATATTTGAATTGTTTTTGCCTGGTAACTTGTAGTATTTTTTCCTTGTGATTATTGTTCTGGAATTTGCAACAATATTCCATGGGGTTTTCCTTATGGGATCTCTTTCCAGAAGTGATCAATGAATTCTTTCAATGAGTATTTCTCCTTCTGTTCCTAGAATATTGGGTCAGGTTTTCCTTAATCATCTCTTGAAGAATGCTATTCAGGCTCTTTTTTTTTTGGTTATGTCCTTCAAGTAGGCCAATAACTTTTAAATCATCTTTTCTGGATCTAATTTCCAGATTAACTGTTTTGCCAATGAAGTAGTTCATATTTTCTTCCATTTTTTTCATTCTTTTCAGTTTGTTTGACTGATTCTTGCTGTCTCATAGTGTAATTAACTTCCATTTTCCCCATTCTAGTTTTTAATGTGTGATTTTCTTCAGTTAGCTTTTGTATCTCTTTCCATTTGGTTAATTCTACTTTTAAAGGTGTGGTTTTCTTCAGTGGATTTTAATCCATTTAAGCAATGCTATTTTTGAATTGTATTTTTCTTTAGTCAATTTTTTCCTTCCTTTTTCAAGCTGTTGACTTCCTCTTCTATACCTCTCATTTTTTTTCTCATTTTTTTCTTTTAATTCTTATTTGTCTTTTAAAGTCTTTTGTGAGTACTTCCAAGAACCTTCTTTGGGCTTGAGACCAATTCATATCACTCTTTGAAATTTCCTCTGTGGATATTTTGTCCTCATCTGAGTTGGCATTTTGTTCTTCTCTGTCACTATAATAACTTTCTATAGTCAATATTCTTTTCTCTTACTCATTTTCTTTCCTTTTCTTTTGGTATTTTCTCTCTTTTTTTACTTTTATGGTTGAGCTCTCTGCTTGAGGTAAAGGGAGTGTTGTCCCAAGTTTCCTGTGCAGCTCTGAATCTTGTATTTGCAAGGGATAACTTTCCCTGTTCTATTCAGGAAAGAGCCTGGTTTATCAGAATTTGCCTTCTGAGCTGGAACTGGACAATGCCCCACTGATCTGCTCTTCTACTGGGCCAGGACTGGTGGTCTCAGTTGCTAATTTACTATATTTCAGACTCACTGGCTTTTTCAGAGTCTGTCTGAGCTGGGCTGAACACCCTTTTCACCCCAGTGAGACTGACCTTTCTTGAAGTTTTTTCAGTTGCTCTTGAGCTAGAGAGTGGTTTCATTCACTCAAACTCTGTTTGGAGGCTTGGTTTCATGTGTTTTTCAAAGAAAACTAGGAGGGTTGGAATGCTTCCTGGATTTACTCTGCCATTTTGGCTCCACCCCTGGAAGTCTGGACATGAACATTTAAGACATTTTGGATCAAATTCTAGGAAGGATTTGTAGACTTTGCTTACTCTGAATCAGAACAAAGGGAATAAGAACATAAAACTGCTTCTTCCAACACATTTAAATATGTATTAGAAAAAAAAAAGTTTTTCTCATTTGCACATCTCCTTCCTCTAGGCCCTGAATAGTTTTTTTTTTTTTAATTATAACCTCTTTTTTCCCACAGTTGCCTTACTTAATCATAATCTCTCTCATTTTAGTTGTAATTACCACTGATAAAACTGTTTTGTCCATTACTGGTATTTTAACCACATTATTCTCTGCCCCAATACCCTTCACAGTAGCAACACTACAGATCCTCAAAAATGCATGTAGTGTCTCAGAAAGCTTACTTGGTACTTTCTCATGCATTGTTTGTACACCTTCATTTCATTCAATAGTCCAAAGATACATTGATTGTATGATATTTATTAATAAGGTTAATCCCTTCCCTGAAATAAGTTGCAATCCCTTCAAGCCATAGAAAGACTTCTCAAGTTACTTAGGGGAATTTAAAAAAAAATTATTTTCTGTATTTATGCCTTAATCCCAACTCCCAAATTAAGTTAACTACAACATCTGAGAGGTGTTGATGATCACTGATGGAGTGAAATATTGTTTCAATTATTTCTTCTAGAGTTCTTTGTAAATTGACAAGGACTTCTTGGAGACAGAAGCATTAGATTACAGGGAAGGCTCTTTCTAAGGATCAAATTTTCAGGCACTATGCAACTTCATTCAGAAAATGTGGGATGCTCAAAGTAATCATCTTCACTTCTACATGGTGCATGCTTCATTGAGAGAACACTTTTTTGGTTTATTCACTCACCAGTTTATTGCCATTCTAGTTATATTGTGAATATGAAATAAATATATCTATATCTTTATGTCTCTGCCTATCTTCCCCCCCTTCTTTCTTTCTTTTTCTTTCTTTCTTTTTTTTCTCTCTTTTTCTTTCTTTGTCTGTCTGTCTCTCTTTCTGTCTATACCTATATAACAAAACTGCAGAATCATAGGGAGGAAGAGAATTGTAAAGATCTGCCTATTAAAAATGTTAAAAAATAATCCTAATAAAACTCACCTGATTAGTGGTCATCATTTTTGTCTTGAAGACATGATACTCCCAGTAAGTATCCTTAAGATACTTTTTTCTCTTTGCCTCAATACTATCATATTTGATCATTTCATCAGTAGTCTTGTGGTAAATTATAAATTAAGTGCAGATGATTCTCACATCTAAATCTAGCCCTATCTTCCTGCATATTTTTTTCTCCATCATTTTCCTAAGTTAATAATAAAATAAAATAAAAACAATAAAAATCCCACCAAGTCAAGACCAAATTTGTAAAATTTACCAACCAATTCTCAAATTGTAAATGTGCACACTGAAAGCAGAGAAAGACATAATCAGTTCTTAACGGCCAATAAGAGCTAGTTCTAGTACACCCCTGTGTCTACCCCAAAACATCCTTGTAATGCAGACAGTATTAGGGTTATTCATGATAATTTCTTAAAGTTTCTTCTTAGAGGCCTATTCTACTTCTAGAATGATTATGGAATTGGGAGCACAAAGGGATCCATGTTATCATAGATAGAAGACATAACAAGAGGGATATATAGTGACGGGTCTAATACTTTCATTATGGGGGAGATAATTTCTGTTATAGGAAAAATAAACAAACAAAAAACATGATTAATACAGAGAAATCATCAACTTTTAAGTACTGTATCTCAAAATTCCATTTCCCCTTCCATTACTATTTTAACTAGAGGTATTATATAGCAGAGAGCATCCTGGGCTTAGAATGAAAAATGCTTGAGCTAAAATTCTGCCTTTGACATTTAGTGGCTGTAGAACATTGGACAAATCATTCAATTTCCTTGTACATCCATGAACTTCCTAGAAATTATCTACTAAATCAAAGGTAGTTTTGATTTTTTTTAATTCCCTGTCTGTTGATCAAATTAGGTCACATTCTAGGAGTTTCTCAAACCAAGGATATCCCAAATTCATCAATTTCCATTTTAGCAAAAATATTAATTTAACAAAATTAAAGAAAACCTTTTGAACAAAGCTTTTGTATACAATTATGAGCCTTTAATTCAAATTTTGTTGAGTTTTTGTATTCCAATTCATCAGTAGAAGGGGATCGGAGAATCACTTATATTGATCACTTGTGCTTTATCTCCTATCATTCAAATAGAATAGATCTATTGTTTTGGTTGTTCAACAAAATTCCTAGGGTAAATTGATGATTCTTTTTTTGTCAAATGCATTTTTATAAAAGATCTTAGTCCTACATTGTGGAAAATAGGAATCTTCCTGTTGAGCTGCTTTCTACCAACTGCTTTAGTATTTTAACTAAAAGAACAATGGTGTGCTTTATTTTTCACCAGCCACCATTGACAACCATTGAAAAGGTTCAAATGAACTGGACCCGCTCACATTTTCAGAGACACAGTGCGAACGTCTGAATTATATGCTTCATTTTCAATGTGCTTTTACCACAATTGTGAATGTGGAAAGAAATATGGTGAATGGGTAATTCAACATAATGCCTGAAAAACAGAGATGACTAGTTTAAATGGCTTCCATTTGCATTTTGACTTAATGAAACATGATGAACACTTGACATAGTAGGACCTAATGAACACGTTTGGAAACACTCAAAAGAGTTTGGATCTTTAGCCACAGGAGGAGCCACTCAATTATTTGGATTGGCTTGACACTCATCTTGGAGGAGTTAAAACATTAGGAACCAACTTCCCCTGTGGGCAACACAGTGATATGGAGTTCACTCACCTCGGTGAGAAAAACTGAAACATTTATCTAAACTGTCCATTTGGGGGGCAGCTTAATCATTTGGGTCACTGCTCACTGAAGGAGCACAATCTATCTTGTTCCAAGGAATTCTGGCTTCAGTGTTAACTTGTCAATGTGAAGTAGGTTTGCTGTAAGACTGTGACTCCTGATCAGCAGGACTACAACTTGCATAACTGTGCCAATGTTCCCTGATTCACCCCAGGCTTGCCAAACTTGCCAGGTCTAAAAGTCACATTCAATTCAATTCAACAAATATGTATTAAGCCCTTCCAGGGACTGCTGGCATCTAGTCAATTTCTTTACCTCATGGATCTCACAAAAAAGTCAAAATCTTTTCTTGCTACTTAAATGTTAGAGCTAGCTAAGAGTCATAGAATAAAGTGTATACCTCACCAGACAATGACATATAGAGAACATTCTTGTCCATGGGAGAATTATCTGATCTCAGTAAATATCTATGTGAAAATAGTTTAGAGACTTGTGACTTGAGTGTTTTAGGTAGAATAGATTATAACAAGGCAATTACTTTGTGGAAATACTATATCCAGGAGATGCATAAGGAGCTTTGGATGGTCTTTGCATAGTGCTTTAGATATGTATCATATTTAAGGAAAAAAGTAAAAGAATAACATTAGTTCCCCACCACCACCACCATACACACATACACTTACCTCAACTACCATTATTTTTTTAATAGACAAGAAAAAAGAAGGCCCAGAAAATGAACATTTTTACTAGGGAGTAGTGCACTGTGACAATTTCCAAAATGAAATATTTTACTTCCCTTTTTCCCTACCTTGGATTTATTATAAATTCTCTTCATCGTGTGTGTGTGTGTGTGTGTGTGTGTGTGTGCATTCAATATCTCTTCAATGCTTTGCTTTTCTTACATTTTCAAGACAACCTTTCTACAGATTCTTATTAAATCATTCATGGGTTACTAAGTATAAGAGATACATACCTACCTGATGCTCCACCATTTATTACATTGTCAAATAATTTTTAACCAGGCAAAAACATTTAAGAATATTAAATGGTTCTTTTTAGAGTAGTTGAAAAATACTCAAGGCAAAACAACCCCCCACTCAACAACAATAAAAATGACAAAATAGATTGTTTTTATAATTATTAGTAATATAAAAGCAAATCTGTATATTTATGAAACATAGGAACAAAAATGAGGCTAAAGTTGATGTTATTATAATGAAGTTCTGTATCATCGTATAAGAAAAGCCTATTTATTGAACAGTAACTTTTTACATATAAGAAAGCAGATAACTTCAAAACTATTGTATAAGATGTCAATGATTCTTGAGTATAAACTACTTGCAAAATTGCATTCATGGGAAACTTATTTCTTTTTTAACTTGGCAAAGGGAGGAGCATAAAATATATATTTATGGGACATCATTGGTACTTTATTGCCTTGACAATAAAAAGTGATGTGTCATAAATATGTGTTCTGTTAAGGATGCTAGAATTGTAGGTCTGAAGTGGGGGAAATTATGGGTCTTTGGAATATGTAAGTGGAATTCAGATTAACTGGAATTGTCATGAGAATCTTGCTATACTCAATCTCTAAATGGTCCTATTGACTGCTGTAGTGATTTCTTACCCTTAACAATGTCTCTTTTGGAAAAGAATTGTGTTTCAAAGGAAAATAGGACATGGTAAAGGAAACTAACATGTTGAAAAATGATTCTCGTGATAGGATGTATTGTAAAGATTTGCATGTTCCTACTCCTAGATTTCAACTGATATAGATAAATATCACTTGACAGCCAGGAAACTGGGATGTTGATGTAAACTGATGGGATCCATACCAAAAAAGACACTAGCTTCAGGAAGGCATTTGGGAAATAAATGCATAGATTTTGAGAGATCCTAACCCTAAAGGCAAAAAATAACAAGAAAAGTCTTAAAATTATGAAAAGAAGGTAAGGGAGAACAAAGAAAACCTAGAGTTAAAAAAGAAAGGGTCAATAGAAAGCCAGTATTTAATGTATAAATGGGAAGACAGGAGCCAGTCTGGAGATAAATTGAATATTATCTCGAGAAGTATTTGCTTTTAATGCTCACCATGGGAGTTCAACTTGGTCTTCCATTAACCTTGTTAATAGCCTGGGATTCATTATTCACTGCTCTAGATCCTCCACAGTCCCTCCAATGATGCCATTTTATTTTGACCAACAATGTTATTTTTATTTTAGTTTTGGCAGCCCAGGATAACTTGATAAAGAAAAGGCTAAAGATGATTCTCACCAGTTACTGTTCCTTAAAAACTTTACCATCAAGTCTCTGTTATTCCCTAAGCTTAAATTCTGAACTCATTTAAAATTGTACTGAAAGTACCCATGCTGG
The DNA here is from genome assembly GCA_023553655.1 of Myrmecobius fasciatus. Taxonomy (NCBI): domain Eukaryota; kingdom Metazoa; phylum Chordata; class Mammalia; order Dasyuromorphia; family Myrmecobiidae; genus Myrmecobius; species Myrmecobius fasciatus. Next base: position 31,657 of record JAJPUD010009842.1, on the reverse strand, counting down.
AAGTCCATTCAGAAGTGTAAAATAAAGACAAAAACAGAAACAACAAAAAGTCCACTTCAGTGCACACATAAAAAATGCTCTAATATGCTACCTGACATCCAGATCTTTTTATTTCTGTCAAAGAAATACACATATATATTGTAAACAATTTATTTAATTTCAATAATTCATTTATGAAGAACATGCTATGGGCAGAGTGCTGCTCTGAGGCACTGAGGACATGACAGACAATGAGGAAAAAAGACTTCACAAAGCAGAGTCCTTCACACTGAACGTCACAATAACCCTGTGAGATAGGCAGCAGAGCATTTCTTATTATTTCATAAATAAAAGTAGGCAGAAAGATAGAGTGGTTTGTACACTGGGCTTGGAGTCAAGGAGAACAGGGTTCACTTTCTAGTTCTGACTCATTATTTAATTTCCATGTTCAATAAAAGTAACTCCCAAAAATTGACAACAAAGTCATAAGCATAAGCCTAGAATGAGGAAGATCCCTGAAACAGCAAACAGTGCTACAGTTTGGACACAGAAAAGTATAACAAATAAAAGAGAGCAAACTCATTGGAACTACATATTTTTCCCCCTTAAAAAATAATTTATTTGGCTCTGCTTTGGCTTTTTAAAAATTCTCCATTGGCACATTCCCATTGATATGGTTGCTAAGAAGTTTGTCTTTTATAAATGTAAATACTTGATTTTGTCCAACTTAAAAAATATTCATGTACAGTATTCTGTAATGATTTTTTTTCCAAATGTCAACAATCATTTTGGGTATGATTGTTTTCTGTGTGTCACCACATCTTACCTGAAGCAACGAGTCCTTTCTGTTAGAATTCCACACCTCTTCATTCACTCACTTACTCACTTCACCAAGAAAGATAATGAAAATTATGTAGAACTTCATATTTTGTTCATAATTTTCTTTATTTTTGAAAAGCTAGAAGATATAATAATAATTTTCCCTTCAAACTCCAAGTTTTAAGACTCTCCATAATCTTTTGAATTCATAACCAAGTAAATAATTTACTTACTGGGTCACTGTTAGTTTCATTAATGATTAATAAAATTCAATTTGTTATAATAAAAAAGTAATTAATAGATGCAACATATTACTCGTGTAAATATTGCATACATAATATATGTGCATGTATAGATATGCATTTTATCTATATATGTGTATATATACACATGCAGATATCTATATATACATACAGATACAAATATATACATGCCTTTATCAAAATATAGCAAAGGAGTTGCTAATCAAAAAATCTTTTTTATGAGATTTCATTGACCAAGATAGTTTTTTTAGTTTTTAATTTTTTGTCTGTTGCTGCTGCAAAACTGTATACTTAATGATTTAAAATAGTTCTCTCATTCTTAAAACTAGTCTAAGTGGATACATCAGGAATTACTTGGCCCTTCTTGTAAAGGAAATATTTCAAATGCCATGCTGGTTGGTACAACATTGTTTCAAAAACCATCCCCTAGATACAAAATATGCTTTATTTGTATCAATTCAAATTTCTTTAAACTGTCATGTATTTGGTTATTAAAAATACAAAGCAGAATCATTCACAACATAGGTGTCAGGCTCAAATGAAAATGGATCCCTGCCACTTCTTATTGATGCAGAAAACCACAAATTACCTTTATGTTGTAGCCTATTTTTTTGTTTCCCCAATTACGTTTTAATCTTGTTTGTGTCCCAGATGCTGCTTACTACCAGTGGGTAGAGTTTGATACCTCTGGGTTACAGGATATTTCAGGAAGGTGGTGGGCTGGATTGTATTGAGTGACTTACAAAGTCCCTCCCTCTGCATTCAAATGATTTCTTATGATAACACAGAAAAAAAGTGATTTTGCTCAGATAAAGGAAATTACATTCCCATCAAAATGTCTTTGAGAATTAAGATAGTTATTCTCCTTTGTAGCAAAGTTCATGTCTTGTCAATTTAGCTTTGACATGTTTTTATCTCTACTGTAACAAAATACAGAATTACTATCATGGAGAAAACTGGATGTGTGAAAGAGCTACTATTTTTATTTTTTAATTCAATGATGACCCAGACAGAAGAAGGATAATTAAAGCAGGAATGTAGAAAGCCAGACATTTCTATTTTGTACTTTGTATTTAAGAAGTCAGGGAGTGGGGCAGCCAGGTGGCACAGTGGATAGAGCACCAGCCCTGAAGTCAGGAGGACCTAAGTTCAAATCTGGTCTCAGACACTTAACATTCCCTAGTTGTGTGACCCTGGGCAAGTCACTTAACCGCAATTGCCTCAGCAAAAAGCAAAAAAAAAAAAAAAAAAAAAAAAAAAAAAAAAAAAAAAAAAAAAAGAAAGAAAAAAGAAAAGGAAAAAAAAGAAGTCAGGGATTGTCCTAAAAGAAAATGACAGCTGCTGCTTGTTGCTGAGAATTTGAACCTAGAGACTACATTGATAGATGGCAATTCATTCAATTTTTATCACCTGTTTATTGAATACTTATTGAAGATACAGACATAAATAAGGTACTCTCTGATCCCCATCCTCACAAAAATTAAAGACTAGAAATGGAAATAAAGCTGCATCTGAATAAAAACATATGCAACAATAAATAAAAACAATATGCAACAAACTAAGAAAGTTTTCAACTGAAAATAAGGACCAAGGATAAAAACTATCCACTCACAGATAGAAAACGCCATCTACATCCAGAAAGAGAACCATGGAGACTGAATATACATCAAAACATAGTATTTTCATCTTTGTTATTGTTATTTGTTGGCTTTTTTTTCTTTCTTGTGATCTTTTCCCTTTTGATCTGATTTTTCTTGCACAGCCTGACAAATATAGAAATATGTTTAGAAGAATTGTACATGATTAGCCTATATCAGATTGTTTGCTATTTTGGAAGCGGGATAGGGGAAAAAGGGAGAAAATATTGGAACACAAGGTTTTCCCAAAGTGAATGTTGAAAACTCGTTACATATATTTGTAAAAATGAAATCCTATTAATTTTTTTATTAAAGCTTTTAATTTGTATAACATATGTATGGGTAGTTCCCCAGCATTGATCTTTACAAAGCTTTCCATTACAAATTTGACCCCCAGTCCCCTCCCCTCCCCTAGATGGCAGGAAGTCCACTACATGTTAATAATGTTGAAATGCTTGAGAAGTTATGCAAAAAAAATCCTATCTACAAGAAAAAAAAAAAGAATCGGAGAAAGGCAACACAGAATGTCAATAGAGATCATGAAAATGTTACATTGTGGTCCACATTTCATATCCCTCTCTCTGGGTGTATATGGTTTTCTTCAGTGAACAATTGGAACTGGTTTGAGACAATTCTTTGTTGCAGAGAGCCCTGTCCATCAGAATAGATCATCATGTAATATTGTTGTTGCTGTGTATGATGATCTCCTGGTTCTGCTCGTTTCACTCAGAAACTTTTTAACTTAATATAATCAAAACTATCTATCTGGTGTTCAATTCGGAGTTCCAGATCTTCTTTGGACATAAATTTATTCCATCTCCACAGGTCTGAGAGATAAACTATTTTATGTTCCTCTAACTTGCTTACAAAGTCCCTCTTTATATCTAGATCATGAACCCATTTAGATCTTATCTTGGTATGTGGTGTTAGGTATGGGTCAAGCCCTAATTTCTTCCACACTAGTTTCCAATTTTCCCAGCAGTTTTTGCCGAATAGACAGTATTTATCCCAAAAGCTGGGGTCTTTGGGTTTATTGTACACTAGATTGTTAAGGTTAATGCCTAGGTTGTCCTGATAACCTATCCTGTGCCACTGATCGACTGCTCTATTTCTTAGCCAGTACCAAACGGTTTTGATGACCGCTGCTTTATAATATAGTTTTAGATCTGGTACAGCAAGGCCACCTTCATCTGCCTTTTTTTTAATTAATCCCCCTGAAATCCTTGACCTTTTGTTCTTCCAAATGAACTTTGATACTATTTTTTCTAGATCTGTAAAATAATTTCTTGGGAGTTTGATTGGTATGGCACTAAATAAGTAGATTAGTTTGGGTAGTATTGTCATTTTTATTATGTTCGCTCTGCCTACCCATGAGCACTTAATGTTTTTCCAATTGATTAGGTCTGATTTTATTTGTGTGGAAAATGTTTTCTAATTTAGTTCATATAGTTTCTGACTTTTCCTTGGCAGATAGATTCCCAAATATTTTATCCTATCATCTGCTATTTGGAATGGAATTTCTTTTTGTATCTCTTGCTGCTGAATTTTGTTGGTAATATATAAAAATGCTGATGATTTATGTGGATTAATTTTGAATCCTGCCACTTTGCTAAAGTTGTGAATTGTTTCTAGTAGTTTTTTAGTTGAGTCTCTAGGGTTCTCTAAGTATACCATCATGTCATCTGCAGAGAGTGATAATTTGGTTTCTTCATTACTACTCTGATTCCTTTTATCACTTTTTCTTCTCTTACTGCTAAAGCTAACATTTCTAATACAATATTAAATAGTAATGGTGACAGTGGGCAGCCTTGTTTCACTCCTGATCTTATTGGGAATGGTTTTAGTTTGTCTCCATTACATATGATGTTTGCTGATGGTTTTAAAAAGATGCTACTGATCATTTTAAGGAAAAGCCCATTTATTCCTATACTCTCTAGTGTTTTTAATAGGAAAGGGTGTTGGATTTTATTAAAGGCTTTTTCTGCATCTATTGAGATATTCATATGGTTTTTGTTAATTTGGTTATTAATATAATTAATTATGCTGATAGTTTTCCTAATATTGAACCAGCCCTGCATCCCTGGTATAAATCCTACTTGGTCATAGTGTACTATCCTGGGGATGACTTTCTGTAATCTCATTGTTAATATCTTATTTAAAATTTTTGCATCAATATTCATTAGGGAAATTG